>BHFT01018324.1:0-63961 GCA_004320025.1 Laticauda laticaudata
GTCCTCTGTTGCTGGGTTGAATGGTGCGGGTGGTGAGTTGGTTCTGGCCATTTCGTCTGCTCGGTTCTCGATGCCACATGCTCAACTGGTCTCCTCTCTCAGGATCCCACCTTCGTCACCAGTGTAGTGTTTGCGAAGAATGAGACCGGAGACCAGCGTAATTTCAGCTTTTATTTAGTTCTGAAAATCCGTCTGAACCAGGAGCCGCGGCAGCTCTTTTTGTAGAGAGGCTGCTCACGGCTAGTGGCCAATGACGGCTTCTTGATTTTCCTGCCGCTGAGCTGGCCAATCATAGGCTAGCTATCATTGGCCAATCAGCATTGAGTAGGGAACCAATCAGCTTCCAGTATTTATTAACCAATAGGAATAGACTATTTGGAATATGTTAATATGGAAAAGTATAAGTCCTAATTCCAGGGTGCAGCATATTTGTAAGCAGCCAAGATTTGAAATGGCCCCTACTATTTATATTTGCTTTTTTTGTCCCTACTTCTTAGGGCTATTGCATTTATTAAGCTTCGGCTTTAGCAAAGATTCCTGCTCTGTTGCTGCAAAGATTGAATAAAGCTGCTTTAGAAAGCAACAGCTCAATCTGCATTCTGCAGCTGACATCATATTGCAGCAGCACTTCCTGACTAGTCAGCCTAAATACAGTTTGTCTTGTGTAATAACAGCCTCATTCTGATATCTGGCATTGCAGTTTTGAGAAACAAGCCACCAGGTGTTAAAAGTGCTTCCAAATATATTAAAGGAAAGCACCCTCCATTTCCCTTTGTTAGCTCTCCCTGTCATTATCTTTATGGGAAATTCCAGATAGTTAGCAATTAACTCAATCTTGCCAAGGCTTATCTTATTTCAACTGTGGGAAGGGGGGGTAATTGTTGGAGAATAAAGCTTCTGATATCTGCATGAAAGACACATGCTATCTTCCACAAAAAACATCTCGCAAAGTTATGATGAAGGTGGGATCTGGCTTCAGAAAATACTTAACTCTAATCTACTAAAGCAGGTTTTAAATTTTCACATCACGTCATTTGTTTTCCTTAGCTGGGGTGAATTGCTGATCATGAAAATCTGCTTCACATAGTGTGCTTTGTGTTTTGTTTGGTTGTAACTTCGGGTGAATCCAGCCAGCTCTGGCTTGTAAACCATGTCTGTACAAATCTAATACTACACATAAGATTATACAATCTGGTTTAACATAATACAGCCTGAGAGTAAATATGTGCTTGAACATATTGTAATGATGGACATAAGATTTTTTTCAAAATTAAAAAAAAATGTACATTGTAAATTGCAATGGTGGTGAATCAAAATGGGATTATGAATGCTTTTGATTTGTGGATTCATGTGATACATTTTGTGTCAAATGTGAGCTAATGTGAGGACTTTCAGACAAATGCATTAGTAAATTGGATTTGTTAAAGGAAAATAACTTCTAAATTCTATGTGTCTGCAGAAAAAAGAATCCTTCCTTTAATTATTTGAGTTACTAAACTTTCTGGTGTATGAAGGATTAGTCAGAGCTAAAGCATGCCTTTTGATTAGATGAGATTCTTCTTAGGAGCCTGGTACAGTGATTAGTCATGCTTTCATCTCAACCCAAACAGATTTTTTTTATTCTATAGAAAAGTTATATTGAATTACTGAGAAGCAAAATCTAAATGGTACAAATAAGTGCTTGTGTATTCTTGACTCTTAAAACTGCCTCAGGTGAATTGGAATATACTCGGAAGTTGAAATCCAAAGGGAAAAAAAAACCCACAAGGACACCAACCAGTCTATATATACAGATTTACATATAAAAATTATGGTAGTAAGAATGGTAACAAATGCCAGGAATATATAGAAGAAAAGGATGGAATCTGTACTTTGAAGCTTATCAGATAACCCAGAGCAGACAGAGGGATGTTTGCCAGGAAGATGTCCAAATTGCTGAGGGTAGCAACTGAAAAAATGGGCAAGCAATATAAATATAGTATTTTTTTCTACAGATTTTCAAGCTTTTTAGGGTCATACTAGGCATAATGTTCAATACTATTTGCATTTAAAATGCACACTTTTTTAAAAAAACCAAAAGCAGCTGTTGCATGTGAAAATCACTGAAATAACAGTGACTGGGGAAGGGAAGCCTCCTTTATGTATAGGGAAGAAAGCTTCTATTAATAGTATTATTTGGTGGGTTGCAATCAGCTTTGTATACTAGACTTCCAGTTTCAATTCTCAATCTCTCCAGATAGGGCTGTGAAAAGAGCATGTTGAATCAATGTCAGCCAGTGCAAATATCAGTACTCAATAAGCCTATATGGCTTATTTCTCTACATAGCCAATTTATTTTTTATAAAAAAATGTGCACTTGATTGCAACGATGTACTTAACATCCCATCTTGTTCACCTTGTGTAAGCCAACCCTTCCTAATATACAACTCTAGCCATCAAGAATACCAGCTAAATGCCAAATCACGACTGATGTGTTGTTTAAAGATGTTTATAGTCCTTTCTGTTGCTAAGGCAGTGAGGTTGAAGTCAGCCTGTTATAAGCCATCCACCACAGAAAATCACTTAGCTGGATGTTGCCACATAGTGCCTATTGACTATATTCTCTCTGTTTCTTCCTGCTTTTTCTCCCTCCTCCTGCCACGTACAGCTTACTGCAGGATTAGGCTTCCTCCAGCTGCTGCCAACTTGTGAACAATCAGGGTACTGTGAGGGACATTTTGGTGACCTCATCTCCCAGACATCTCTGCTTGCCACAAGAAAAAAGTTTCTTCTGTGAATAAGGAAAGAATTTGTTTGTTCCAAAGAATCCATGTTGTCAGACGGTGTCCCAAATGTAGTCATGACTGTCATCTACTCTACTGCACTGGTCCCCAACCAGTGGGCTGGGGACAACTGATGGTCCGTGAGAAAATTTTGGTTGTCCACAGAGAAATGTCACCCCCAAATTACCCCCCAAAGCAATTAATCCAGGCTGCGCAGGAACACAAGGCTGCACTGCCCACATGGCCTGTGGGATCACAAAGCTTGCATCACTTGCATTGCAGACATGAGGTAGTGAGGGGAGGGGGGAAAAGGGCAGTGGGGGGGAACTTGCCCCACTTGCCCCACATACCTGGCCTGGCCACCGGGCTGCTTCTTTTCACTTCTTTCTTCTGCTTTTGGCTGAACGCAAGAAAAGCAGCAGAAGTCTTTCTTTCTCTCCCCCAAACTCCGCCAGAAATGAGTCTTTGGGATCCTGCAAGGCATCTTGCTTCAAGAGGCTGCGCTGGCATGACAAGTCTCACAAAGACTCATTTGTGGTGGAGTTGGAGGGAGAGAAAGAAAGACTTCTGCTGCTTTCCTTGCATGAAGCCAAAAGTCTCTTTCTCTCTCTTTCCCCCTGAGAATGGAGCTGGAGATGGTATCCTGTGATCCCAAATAAAGAATAATCGATTGGTAGGAAAACGGGGTGGAGAATTTTCCTGCAGACTTTTTTTGGGATTTTCCCAGGGTCTCTGGTCTGCAGGATTTAAAATTATGAGATTGGTGGTCCCTGATGTCCAAAAGGTTGGCGACCACTGCTCCAGTGAATCCAAATCTCAGGAAAACAAGCCAAGAAAGCACTTTTACTCATTCAAGTTCCTGAAAAAGTGCCAGCACATAAACATATAGTATACCTGACAAGACAGGACTATGGAATAAAATGGTTCCAAAGGACAGAGTTCTATACAAGTAATACTCACTTAACTACCACAGTTGTTCCATGAAGTGGTCACTAAATGAATCTGTGATGGTGTCTATGACTTTACTTCAGCTTTCTTTTGCTTTACAGACTCATAAAGGTCATTAATGTAAGGATTGGTCAGAATGTTCCCTTTTCATTACTGTTGCAACTGAGAATTGTTGCTAAATAAAGAGATTGCTAATGAGGGCTACCTGTACTCACTAGGGCAGGGGTGTCAAACTCAAGGCCTGGGGGTTGGATCTGGCCTGTGGGGTGCTTAGTTGCAGCCTGCAGGGCCGCCTTAGAAACAGCAAAGGAGCACAGTGCCTCTGCTAGTGAAAACGGAGCTCGGGAGGGCCATGTTCGGCTCTCCTGAGCTCCGTTTTCAGTGGCAGAGGGGTGCAGGACACCACTGCAGCCAAAAACGGAGCTCGGAAGCCCATTTTCACCAGCAGAGTGCTCGGGTCCCCATAGGCACCCCTGACATGAGTGATGTCGAGCTGGCCACATCCACGCCAGCCCCTGAGGTCAACACTGATGCAAACCTCAATGAAATCAAGTTTGAAACCCCTGCACTAGGACATTATAACCGAGGTAGGTAGTTTGTACTCGCAGGCTGGATGAGTCATGCACTGACATGCCCACACCCAGTTTAGCAAAGGGGTGGGGAAGTCATGATATGTCACGTGATGCCACCATGACAACACAAGTTTGACACTCCTGGTGTAAGTGATTCGTTCAAACCTCTGATTAAGAGAGATCTTCCTTTATCTATGGCTTGTTTCTTGGAAAAGAGTAGGAAAGGTGTTAACAAGTTAACTAAAAACTGGCAATGAGTGCCAGAGACAGAATAAATGTACGTATCTTTCTTTGGGCTTGGATTCCACTAATTATTTCTTTACCCCTGTCTATGTGCCCCCTCAATTATCCCCAAGGAGCTACAGTCTTTGGCTGCAAAAAGATACCCTACCAATAATACAGACATTGGTAAAGAAGAGGAAAAATTCTTAATTATCACCTTATCTTAATTATCAATTATCATGGAGGTTTGAATCTCCATGTACTAGGATTGCTTTGGTTTGCTTAGTAGCTAAAAACAACCCAAAGGAACAATTTCAGGGAACCCTTTTCAGGGAAGGAAGAATGTCAAAACATACTTATATCTGCTTCTAAAACTTGATTTCAGTTGATTAGAGGAATCTCACTGCCATGCGTGTCAGATCCTTTGGCAACATTTCTTTTTCATAGCTGCTAATCCCTTAAAGAGTTTGCTATGTGACATCCACTTCTTCCCTTTGGTTTCTCAGCAGAATAGTTCCTTGAGAGAGTGATTTGATCAGGGAAAAATGCAGGCAGATGGGTGGGAGCTGGAAGAGGGCAATCTATGAGTATGTTCTGAAAATATGTAGGGGAAGGGGGAGTGAGGAGCCTAGTTCTCATGTTCTTCCATGTCTTTCTCAGCCAATGTAACTGTCTGAGAGCCCCTTCAAAAATGAGCACAAAGACATGTTCAGACTGACTTATCTCAACAAGTGATGCTTCCAAAATATCTCTGTGTAAAAAATGATTACCACTATAATTAGCCAGAGAAAAAAAAATTACCCATTTTTTTCTTTTTGGGGATGGTCAACTATTGCTGTGAGAATAAATTACATACCGAGATACTTTCAGATTAAGCGGTCTGATCTTCCTCTCAAGGATACTTTCAAAAGATACTTCAAAGATCCTGCTTTTCTTAATGAGGGTATAACTTATGGTTGTCTGAATGGACTTTGAGGCAAAGAGGGGGAGGGAGAGTATTGCCTGACCAATGACCAATGAAAGTTGTTTCTACCAGTGGGCAGAAGTGCAAAAGTATGTTTGCAGAGCATGTGGCCAAAGACATGCAAGGCTGCATTTTTAGATTTCATTGAACCTCTTTCCCTGGTATGGAGAAGAGTTGCTTCCAAGAGTATGCAGTTTGTGCAGGGTGGCAGACACATGAGGTTTAAATGAAAAGGAAAATGCACAAGGGTGACTTTATGCATGCTGTCCTCCCTGTTTAAACCATGCTATATATCATAATTATGAAGTGGAATCATTGCAAGGATTGTACTTTACTCAGCCTCTTTCTCAGCTAAGCAACAGCCTTGTGTATGGCTCTTGCAGCAAATCCAGGGAATACCTGGAAGGCTTTCCAAAGACAACTGACCTCTCTTTTTTTTGGAACATGGAAGCATGAAAAGCAGCCCTGTTTCAGAATCTGATTTTACCTTGAGAAATAATTTCCTTTTCTTCCTGAACTAGCACTGTGGATAAGCTGCTGCAATCGCTATGCAAAGCTGTAAGTGCTAGAAACAAATTGTTAGTTAGGGTTTTGTATTGCCAAAGCCTGAATTTAGGAGATATAGAATGGAAAGTTATATTTCAGCCCTCCATGTCAGTAAACTAGATCCTTAACATAAATTGAATTCTGTGCATGCTCTGGAAGTATATAAAGCAACAAGGTTAACATACAGATTCCTTGGAATGATATCAGTTGGAAGACAAGGATTACATTTCCTTCTGAG
Organism: Laticauda laticaudata; assembly: GCA_004320025.1. Lineage (NCBI taxonomy): Eukaryota > Metazoa > Chordata > Lepidosauria > Squamata > Elapidae > Laticauda > Laticauda laticaudata. Next base: position 6,253 of record BHFT01018324.1, read on the forward strand.
GGTATATAATAAACAACAATCTTATCTCAAGTCAGAGTTCTGGTGCAGGAAAACTGGACAGTGTGCTGATGAACTGGTTTCAGATACAATCCAAATTTTGTGTTTCTTGTAAAAAGAAGAGAGGAACCATCCTGCCTTGCTGGTGGTCCCAGTATCTTGGATGGGAAAAACAGTTGAGTTGGTCTTTATTTTCAGCACAAGGCAATTAGGAGAAGATTGTCCCAATGGAGGTACGGTTTCTCTTCCCTTTTCTAGGCTGTTCTTTTTTAATCACATTTTTCCTGATAGTTATTTGATAGAGATATGAAAGGTATCAGTGGGTCTCTATTCTTAAGTATAAAAGTTTTTATTTCTAGGGGATGGAAAAATAATGGCATTATCTGTCATGATGAAATCAATCAACCAGTGAGAAGGAAGGAGCATGGGAAGTCATAAGCATCTTTAACTGTCAGCTGCCACAAAAGAGCAACTAATACTTTTTGGTTTGCTCTAAATTGTTCCTTTTTACTATTTCTTTTTTTAAACCCACAAAGCATGGAGGAGGAGACATACCAAAGTAGAGAAATCAGTTCTATCCTCCATCTGCTTTTCCTAGCCTGGCACTCTGTAAATGTGGTAGAACTTATCACTCTATGGGAATTCAAATTGGTGTCTGAAAACACCAGTTTGGAAGCACTGATACACAGAAGATCATCTGGAAAGAATGCTAACCTTGTGAATCTGCACATATCCAGAATGCCAGATAGCTTTACATTGTTTCATTTTGCTCTGATATCTCCCAAGAGGCTTGTGGGAGGGCACAAGAGAACATGTATGTCCGTTCAAACCTTAACTTCATCTTCATCCTCTTCATCAACATATTCAAAGGAATCACTGTGTCCTTCTCTAACAATGGTTTCTTCATCACTGTCCTCCTCCTCTTCCTCTTCTCTTTGTCGCCACTCAGTAGAATATTCCCGTTGCGCAGGTGCACCTACTTTCAAGTGCCATGAGTTGGCAATAGAGCTTTCCCATGAGGCTTGTCCCCTTGGATCTTCTTGTGGAGATGGATTGTGGTAGGTACTTCCTGCCCCATAATGGCATGCTAAGACACGGGAAGCATGGTTGAATTCTCTTGCTTCCACGTTACAGTCCTTGTGGTGCCCTTTTTGCCAATAGGTCTCTTTTGGCACTGCCTCCAGTTCAGAACTAGAACTCCTGCTTCTCAAACAGGGAGATCCTTCCTCAGACATCTCTATAGAATGAGAGTCTCCATTGGCATAGGCCAAATGTCCTGAGGGTGATCTAAGCTCGGAGTAATCCAAAAGGCTTGATACATTTTGACTTTCTTCTACATTACCATGACGAGATTCTGACTTCGCAGGTAGCGAGTCGTCTGACCAGTTGCTCTTGATGTGAAGGGAAGAGTGAGACTCACTGCTGCTTGGGGGTTTGCTCTCTTCACATTCTTTCTTTTCTCTCGAGTCAGAGCTGTCGCCTCCTGAGAAACTGATGACATGAAGAAGTTCGCTCATGAGAGAGGGGCCAAGGTCCAGGCGGAAAGACAGTAAGGAATCTGAACGCTGCAATGCCGACTCAGCAGGATAGGAGCTCTCGGGAGGCTTCTCAGACCGGGGGACACGTGGAATGGTACAGAATCCAGATTCTAATCCTGAAAGGCCATGAAATCAATCATGAGAAAAAAATAAGAATAGAAAACTACTTCTCTGCATTATCTGTAACAATTCTATATTTGTAGTATGCGAAATATGAGGACAGGTGGGTATTATTTCCCAATTCTAGGGAAACTAGAGGTTTTTCATGCACCCTACTCAAAACTGCAGCTTTCATGTGGCAAATCTCTGGACAAAAGGTTGACAATGTGACAGCAAATGGGTTAAAGGCAAAAAATAATTAAGGAAATGAAAACTAATCATATATATTTGACTGTACCTGGAATTTCTAGGATCTGATTTCAAAATGGTCCTTTTTTCTTTAAGCTCACAAATGTGGTTTTTTTTTGGGGGGGGGAGGAGATAAGAGAGCAAGGCAGAAATATGAGTTATTTCTTCCTCTTAGTGCTTCGTCAAGATTTCTCTGCAAGAGATTACTATTTCTGGATAAGACTATTGTGGAGTGAGTGCACCATGTCAGACTAACATTGATTCACATTTGCCACCTCATGCACATTTGTGTTAATAGAATACAGCTAAAATATGCAAATTAGTCACAGCTCAGGGAATTGTGAGCTGTTTGTAATGAACTGTTCTTGGTGCCAAGAGCAAATTTTTCATCCCTGAGTTAACCTAGTAGCCATCCTTCAACAGTGGGCTCCCAGAACCAGGAATGGAAATATGTAGAAATAGGTAGATTCAGAATTAGAGTGTTATATTACATTTCTGAGTCTGTTTTCCCATTTTATGGCATACGTCTTGTGTCTATTTCCACATGGTACAGAATATATGCATTCTATTTCTAGATTAAAACTGAAGATATATCATCCTCTTAAAACATATATAAATCATGGGGTCTTTAATCAGGCATATTAACACTATCATAAAAGCTGGCATCATGCCATTTAACACCAGTTTGAAAGTCATGGCCCTTGTGGGTTGATATGAACACATACATGATGTCATTTACTGTCTCCCTCTGGAATGTCCCTGCGTCTGATATTACAAAGTGCTAACACATGGCAGAGTATCATAACATATTGAACCAGAAACTATTAATTATTATTCATTTTAATTTTTAACCCTGTTCAACGTGCCATGTGAGTTCAGATTGATTCCTGAACAATGGGATTCCACATATCTAAAAGATGCAAAGTAGACTATTTTGTGAAAGTCTGGCCCATTTATCCTCCTATTCTTAATCAAAATTATTGCATGTATATTGGCAGAAAGAACGAAATAGTTAATGTGACAGTTCTTCCATTAAATATAAATAGTGCTAGATTATCTTCATAGAGCAGTCTTTGCAAACCTGGTGCCTTCAAGGCTGTGTATTATTTATATTGTGGGAAGCATTATGTTTCGAAAATCAGTTGTTGGAGAAACATGTGCCGGGAAGAACCAAGGAGGTCTATGAACTTCCTATAACAGGACTGTCAAACTCGTGGCCTGCAGGCTGGATGCATCATGAGCTGGCCAAGCACACGCCCAATTTTGCGAAGGGGGAAAAAAAGTCACGATATGTTACGTGACACCGCTGTGAGTTCAACACTCCTATAAAAATCTGGAGTGGCCTCTGTGGGGAAAAAAGGTTGTTGGTATAGACAAATCTAGCTGACTGTCAGGACCAAACCCAGAGCCAACACACTGAAATCCAATCAAATTCAATTCTTTATTTGCTTATACCTAATGGACAGAATCTTGCCAAACCAAAGCTATAACCTGCTAAATATATCCTGAGAGTTTCTTGGGTGTGGCTATCCTGAATGTCTTCCTCCTTCCCCATCCAGCTCAAGACTGTGCAGTCTCTTAATTTGGGCCTCTGATGGAATTTACTGCCTCCTCTCAAGGAAAGCCCTGAGCTGCCAAAACTCTTTTCCACATGCACATTACATCCCATTGACTCTTAATTTTATTTTAAAATATTATACCCTGCTTTTTATTTAAAAAGCATAATAATTGATCTTATGATGGTTCAGTATGGTTACTTAATTTTCCAAGGCACATTTCAGCCATTCTCATCTCTGAAAGAAAGATACCTTAGGTACTTAGACACTGCCTTAGTCAAGATCTTCTGTGAATATCCTCCTGCCTGTTGCAAAACATGTAATTCTAAAAGCAGTATGAATTATGCATCAGAGCCAGCTGGCCTGGGCAATGAAATATTGGTCATGCTTATTTAGGGAGCAAATATATTGGGAGCAATGGAACCGAGGGTTTGATTACACTTTGAAGATCAAAAGCAGAAAGAATGGGGAATCAGTTTTCTCTCTAAATGATTGGTTAACCTTATCTTTTCTGCACTTTGCTCATGAAGCTGGAATTTACAGCGGGGATGATAAAGTGTAAAAAACTGGAAAGGGGAATGTGATTATTTTAACAACTGCACAATTCATCATATACAACAGAGGGCAGCATTGTCTCATGTCTCTTTTGAAGAAAGCCTTGGAAAGAACAACACATTTCTAGACTGGCAATGTGGGCAAAGATAACTACAGCTGCAATTGCTCTAAGTGAGTCTCCTGGTCCCACCTCAGTGCAAATGCTGCAGTTTTATACTGCAGATCCAGACACCACAGGAGGTAAAGAAAGCAGCTGCCAATTAAACAGTGTAAAACCTGAATGTGATCCACTGTTTTGAGTTGAGATAAGAATTGGACGAGGCTTCTTCCTATGTTGATCAGGTGGGTGCATAGAAGATTATCTGGAAACACCTGAACAACATCCAGGTTTTGTGTTTGACACTGGAGGAGATCTGTTCTACTTCTGGTTTCCTCTCATGATCCAAATATTCCTGTTTCATAAATTCTTTCCTTTACATACAGATTCTTCTCTTTTTCTATCAGCTGCTTACTTGGCATTCTGTCCTGAATGCAGATTCCCTTGTTGGATACAAGCCATGTTCCCAGCACTAATTCCCAACATCTTACATATAAATCTCCTCAAAGATAGCAAAAACGGCACAGATTTATAACCTAATCCTAGATATGTTTCCACCAATGTACGTCTCATTGCATTTGCTCATGAAGATTTAACTTCCAAAACAAGTGTACAAAAAAATAATGCCCTTGATCATGATTTCCCCCCACTGCTCTATATACCTCTTCGTTTCACAGATTTACCAACTCTCCAAATAGACACGTCATTGTGTGTATTAGCATAGACCAAGAGTTCTGTTTACAACAGAGTAATGAAATGTCTGACTTCTGTAAGCATGTCAAAGTCATGATCTATTTATTGATTCAAGGTATTTTATTGTTATCCCAATTTCAACTGCAAAGGATTCCAAAGTGGTTCAGGTGAAATCAGTGGAACAAAGCATCTCATTTGAGGTGACATAAATGCATTTATGGCATTAAAGCCATAAGTCTGGAGTAGACATCAATGTTGCTGCATGTCAGGGAACATCTGTGTCTGTCCGGAAATAGTTGCACAGCTGTTGCATTTATCCTTCTATGGATTTTAATGTTCTAGCTAGAGGACTTTCAAATAACAAAGCCAACAGGAAATTGGATCAATCATTCAGCATGCAGGATGCACATCTCAACATAACATATAATTGAGATTTGGGAAGTATGTGCATCAGTCCATCTGCAACCTTCTGCAACCCTCATGTAGCATAGGCATGTGTTGATGATGCCTACAGACAGTTGCAGACAAGTCTAAAAAGCTATAATCAGGGGGTATGCAATGTGCATTTTTATAAGTGGAGAGATCTTATCTCCTGTTTTTCTCCTATCCTTGTTTACATTTAGCATAAAGTGAAGTGGCCTACACACAGAAAAATGCCTGGTTTATACAGTACATAGGCTAGTTGTAACCATGTATTTCTATATGATAGTTTTCTTTTCCAGGGTTTCTGTCTTCCTGATATAGATGGGTAGGCATTTCTCCTGTCATGTTGAACATATCCTATGTTTCAATTTATTCTGAATACTGCAACATATGCAAAATTCTTAGTTGCTGATTATTTAGAGCTTAGCAATAGATTTTATATTCTGTTCCTTTTAAAAACTTAAGGTTATGTTGCCACCTTATAGCCCCCCCCACAGAGATCTTATTGCTCCAAATTATTCTGTTCTATTTTTTTTATCAAGTTAATTCTTCCAAAGTTTATTTTGTTTCTGTACCACTGATGTAGTTTACTCAAGTGCAGATGCTAAGTTTTTGATTTAGAATAAACAATAGAGTAATAGATAAAAATAAAAGTTATTAGAAAATAGATAAACAAGGATACTGCAGACATTTTAAACATTAAGAAATAATTGGTATGTGAAACCATCTGTACTAGTGTTTATTCTGCAGCAAAAGTTAAGATTGCTCTAACAGTGTTATTTTTTTAGTTTCTAGACTCTTCACAATATACTTGCTTCATTTTGGTTGCACTTGCCAATCTCATGCATATTTGCAATTTGAGATTACCCCACCCCTTCCCTTACCTTTCCATTTGAAAGCACACTTCCCATTTCTAATCTCCTGCTGTCTATGGATTGTTGGGTAAACCAGAAAATACACGTAGCTATTTCTGGCCTTATCATTATCATTCCAGGAAAATGCCAAGTGCATTCTGGAAACATATGACTTATAGAATTGGTGTAGACTTGAAAATATGTAGCAGAAGAACCACCAGACCCTATAAAATTGATGAAACTTTAAAGTACTTTCAGATACCTGCTGGCACTTGGCTGAAAGGCCAAAAAAAGGACGTCTGAAAGCTATGAGTCACATTGTGATTTCCTGCTAGGAACCCTCCATTTTCAGTCTTTTATTTTATACTTAAAAAAAGAAGACTTATATACTTATAAAAACTTCTTATTACAAAGCCTCTGAGAAACTCTTCAAAGATGTCATTTGAATATGTACTAAGACAATGCTACGACTTAAGAGCCAGTACATATTATTCAAAATAATGATTTGGTAATCACATATTGCAGATCTGTTTTCAAGAAAAGAATGGGAGACCAAGAAAAGAAAATTACTGCAGCAGAGAATCATAGAAACTGTAATGTAAGGTAATGTGTGACAGACTTCCCTTAAACACATACTGCAATATGGCACTTGTCAATCCAAAAAGTATAGACTTCTAAAAATATTATTGAAATGTCTTTTTGAGTGTGCTTATGAAATGTTTTTGTTATGTATCTAAATCAGTGTTCCTCAACCTTGGCAACTTTAAGACAGGTGGACTTCAACTTCCAGAATTCTCTAGCCAGTCATGCTGGCAAGGGAATTCTGGGAATTGAAGTCCACCCATCTTAAAGTTGTCAAAGTCGAGAAATACTGATCTAAATAAACCCAGAAAGAATAAATATCTAAAACAAGATAACCTATTTGATTCAAATGAGCTACCTTAGAAGCTACCTACCGTAGTCGGAGAAACTTGTTGGGGGTTTCTTGAAGGCAAATGCTCTACCAAGATCATCGCTGTCATAGTGACTCTGATTGAGCTGAGGCAGTGACACAGCATTCTTGATGATGGGTGAGATGGCGGGAGGTGCAGATGAGCACTGATCCTTGTTTCGGCTTCCCCGGTTCCTTAGCGGGCTCCTCCTCACATGCCACAGTGTCCGAGCAAAGAAATTGTGGGGTTTGACTTCCTCTCCACCATGGTTCCTAAGGAAAGAAGTGTCTCCAAAGACATCACCACCTCGTCCCACATGCATGGTGTGACGAAAGTCCCCCAGTGGTGGGCTGATCATGTCCGGGGTTAATTCTGTTTTGAATCGCCGTTTGCTATGTGAGCCAGACACCCAGCCAATCACGGGTAGCTTTCCAAGACTCATTTCCTAGCCAGTTGACAAAAACCTGACCCAGAAATTCAATGTGTCCTTCAGAAAAGGTTGATGTGAATCTGGAAGTACACGGGTATAACTTAAGGATGGTCACATACCTGGACCCCCCTTTGTTTATGTTTTCTTTCACTGTTCTTCTTTCTGCTAGACTATTTAACAAAGAATAAAAAATAGGTCTGTCATGGAACTTCTGGGTTTCTTCCAGGACAATGTTGTCTAATTTGCACTGTTCTCCCCAGTCCAAATGGATAGTGACCCTTTGCAGTTTTCATGTAGCTACTTATCTGATTTGTTTCTTGCAGGTTTGGAGGAGCAACCTAGTTTCTCTTTTTGAACAGCAATGGTCATTAAAACAGTGTTTACACTTGCCTGACTCAACGTGTGCAAAACTGGAAAATCAATATTATTGAGTTGATTTGTCTTCCACCATCTTTCTTTCTCTCTTTCTCAATTTCTTTTGTAAGAATCAGCAAAACCATGGGGCCTCAAGTAAGAAAGGCCACAGTGGGAGTCTCACATCTCGTGTCCCGAGCCTGGATTATTGCCACACAGCATCCTAGAGAAGATAAAAGAGACAAAGTAATAGTTGAAGTTCCCAAACTATTTTAAAATGATGAATTTGAAAGTGGACACTGCCCATGTGTGCTTCCAAGTAGTCTGTGATGAAAGTACAATGCACAAGGTTAGATCGAGAAAAGTTACATGGTATATTAAGCAGATTCCTTCTGGAATCCTCCACCAGGTGGCAGAGACGGTTTTCTGTCTGCAGCATTTATATTTGTATTTAAGACAAAGCGCTGTTGATCAAACAATTCTAGAGAGGTTACATATTAATAGGGGAAATGACTTTCTTCTTTGCCTCCTCTGTAATGTTGGCTGGAATTATTGTTAGGTTGAAATAGAGCTTGACGGCAGAGTTTGCTGCAATACAGTATATCTTTATGTCTGTACCCTCCAGGTCAGAGGCAAATGATTGGCTGGGGATGCATCATCTTGCAAGAATTTTCTAACACTTTTTCTGCAGAGCCAAAGATCCCTATTACATTCTGTTCTAGCTACATGTGACTTAAAAGGATCCTTTCCTAACATAGGTATCTGGGTGCAAAGTAAAATAGCTAAGATACTGTCAAGTCAAAGTCAACTTTTGATGACTTACAGACATATCCAATCCATGCAGTTTTCTTACCAATTTGTTGTTGTTTTTTTACTCCCAGGATACTCCCAGTGTATATTTTCAACCAGTGCAGGGTATGGTGTTGCGGACAATTCTTGGAGTCCCCAGGTCTAGGATGACCCATGTTACATCACTGTCCCGCAAGCTGCACTGGCTGCTCATCTGCTTTTGGGTGCAATTCAAGGTGTTGGTTATTACCTTTAAAAGTCTGCATGGCAGGGGCTCCAGGTTACCTGAGGAGCAATCTCACCTCACTGGAACTGGTCTGTCTTATTCACACCAGCAGAGGAGTCATGCTGTGAGACCCTTTGGTCAAGGGATTCCAGCTGGTGGGGTCCAGGAAAAGAGCCTGGCTCTGCCAGATGGCTTGGGGCCATCAACAGAAGAGCAGTGGTTGTTGAATGAAGAGGCAACCCCATCTTCCTACCCACCCACCCACCTTTGAGCATCCTGTTCTCTCCCTCTCCATCTTTTAACTACAATTTTATTTCTATTTCTATTATTTTAGAGATATTTGTCAGAATTTTAATGGTTTAATGCTGGAAGCCTCCCAGAGTCATTTCATTAAGAGGTAGGTAGCAAATAGATTCACTAAATAAATAAATCATAAAATAATATTTTAAAATTTTCCCCAAATCCTGAGATTTCCTAGTTGTCTTCCATTCCAGTACATATGACCATGCTTTACTTCTGAACCCAGCCAAGATTAACCAGCATTGCCACCTGCCATTGCGCTCAATGGTACAGTCACCATCATGCTATTTGCTATTATCAGCCAAATATGACAAAAGTTGTAGTTAAATACATATGAGGACATCCAGTTGAGGAAAGCAAACATCTTCTTTCCTGTTCCTGATTTCAAGAATGAAGATGCCCTGGCCAGATGTGCTTATAGTTAATCCAATCCTTTCAAGCAGTTAGGACTTTGTGACTATATTCAGTGTTACCATAAGTGTAATTGCTTGCTGGAATATTGAAATTATGTCACATCTGGAGAGTATCAGGATAGGAAAGCTATTTTACAAACTAACTCTTCAAACATGGAAACAATCCTGCCTAGATATTGCTTTGGTGAACCAAAGTCTATACAATACTACACATTGACTGGCATGTACTCGAACCCACATGCATCTGTTTTTGCTCAATATCCAACATTTTAAAGTGCCAGATATTTGAAATATTACTAGCATTTGCACATTATTAATGTACTGGCTTAATAAAATGCTTCTTTATATACTTTTCTCAGTGGAAAATGTTCTCTCCCCCATTGTGCTGACTTAACTATATCCAGAAATCTCTTCAAATGTCTCCTTTGTTTTCTATGCTGTGGCTCACCTTGGAAAGGCCAGAAAGGCAGAGCAGGAGTAGCTACTGAATCACTAAGTGGTGTCCCAGCTCTGTGTGTTTTTCTTTTTCCTTTTTTTTGGCTCTATTTGTTCATTCAGGGTTACTCTTATCTACTGGTTTAGAAGCTGGCAAATATTTAAAAAACAAAAACTGAGTAAGTTCAGTTAGAATTTATGGCACATACTAACTGCTTTTTAAGAGGAATGTGACTGGGTTGCAAAGAAGCAGTTCAATGTTTTAACAGCCTGTAATCTCAGCCTATGCATAGAAAGAAAAGTAAGTAATGGTCCCATATGATGATGGAAACATGCAAATCAGAACATAATAAAATGATTGCATACAAATAGGTGATAGGAGTAGTTGGGACTAGGGAATCTTGCTGGATTTCATCTCCATGCATATTTGGGGATGGGGGCTCTGTGACCCAATGTCATCCCTAAAAGATAGAACAGAACAGGAACTGATTCCCAAGAAAGCTAAAACTATACTTTATTGAGATAATCTACACTAATAGAAGTATATAGGTGCCTGTGTTTTCCCTATTCTCTCTCTTGTCTATGGAGATTCTCAGTCATCCAGGTCATGGTTATCCCAAACATGCTTTTTCAAGAGGCAGCTGGAGTTTCTGGTTTTTCTTTGAAGATGTTTTGCTTCTCATCCAAGAAGCTTCTTCAGTCCTGAGCTTTTCAAAGAAAAACCAGAAAGTCCAGTTGCGTCTTGAAAAAGCACTTTTGGATCTACCCCTTCTCTTATACACCAGGAAATCAGAGGGATGCCAATCTGAATCTTTTTCCAATACTCTCCCAGCTCTTGGGCATAACACTTCTGTATCTGTTGTTGTTCTAAAGGTGTTTGGATGCCTTCTCCAAGTTATGTCCATGGTTCCCTACACCCAATCATGGAACACATTTTTTGCAGGACATGTCACAAAGAGGAAGATGTAGGTAGCATCCCTTGTGTCCCTTGTCAGTAATGATGTCACAGCTCCTTCTTTCTTCTGATGAGCGTAAGAGAAACAACAAGGCTAAATATATGAACCTCTACAATGCTAGAATAGCTAACTAATCTATTACCTGAATCAGGCAAAGCTATTCTAGTTGGATCCTGCTTTAACACGATCAGACTCGCATTTTACTGAAAAGTACCCCAAACTATCAATTTTCTTTCCTAGAAGGGAGATTAAAATTTGCCCATGCTAGTGGGAAAAGCTATGATTTATTTTTGTCCTTCTCTGAACAATCCATGAGAATTGTGACTTTTCTCCATCTCATTTTAGTTACCCTCCACCACCTTCCTTGCACTGAGGCCTAGCAGATCTCACTAATATAGGAGATGGGGTGGAGAACAAGGAAACAGAAGAGCAGAAGAAGGTACTTGTAGGTAGAATCTGTTCCAAAGCTGTGACAGGCCAAGCAGAAGATTATTTTCTGTTTCTCAACAGCACAAAAACAACTTTCAGAAACTCAAAAGTGTTGCTTTCTTTTGGATTTGCTGCCCCATTGCCAGCAGCCACCTTGGCCTGCTCTTGCTAAAGAACATAAAGCCACAGCTTTATGTGCCTCCTTATCATCCATCTTTGGTTTTGCTCCTCCTTTCTTTCTTTTTCCTGCCAACCAGCCTACATTGCTACTGCAGGGACTCTCCCAAACTCTGCTGCCGGGAGCAAAATAATCAACAAAAGTTCTTCCCATTCCTTTGAATTTATCAGGAATCCAAAATCTAGATATTTTTTTGTTTAAGGAAAGTTTATGTACAGCTACAGATAAACAATGGCTGCATTGGCATCTGTCTGTCACTCTTTCTCTCCATCCATATTTTAATTTATTTATTTGATTTAGGTACTGCCTGACTCCAGAATTACTCTGGAGTCCTTCCTTCCTTCCTTCCTTCCTTCCTTCCTTCCTTCCTTCCTTCCTTCCTTCCTTCCTTCCTTCCTTCCCTTCCTTCCTTTTCATAAGATTGTTACTTCACTAGTGAATCTAATGCTGCATACTTCCAAATGTATCTCTAAATAGCACTTTTTTTACCTCCCTTTTATTATTTTTGCCAGTGTCCAAGCTGATTTTGTCCAGTTCTATTTTTCCCCCAGATGTAACAATTATCTTCATCATACCTACTCAACCCAGCCACAGATGAAGGGGAAAAAAACATAACACATATGGAGGATGATGAGTTGGGCAAAGTTATTTTAATTTCTCCACTTAAAAGGCATTCTTGAACAAGTTTGCTTTATTCCTGTATTGCGTTTGATATTAGAACTCTCAAACAATTAGGAGTGAAATTAGAAAATACAATCAGCATCCTTTTTTTGTTTTAGGAAATTCCCGTCTGTTATCTAGACTGTCATAGTTGCACAGAACACGAACAGCCTATTAGCACCAGAATGCATTTCAGTTTACAAGTTCAAAGGCTCAACCAGAAACACTACTTTGAAAAAAGAGTTCCAGCAAACAAATGAACAAAAATGGAAGGAAAATATCCAGATGGCTCTTGGGATATCTGCAATCCGAGCCATCCCAAAAGCTAGGAATATAAAAAGTGGAAAGACACTGAAAAAAGAACTAATCCTGCTGTACTCCAGTTTTGAGTTGAAATTGAGAATATTTGCTGAAGGACTACTTTCTTGATAATTTTTTCCCTAGCAAATCAGCAATGAAAACACATGCTATTTAGTTAGACACTAAATTAATTTTTTTAAGAGGAAGCAGATAGATAGATAGAAGTGGAACTACAAACATCTGGAAGATCTCTAGTTGCTTCCAGGCCTAAGAAATTAGATTCATAAGCCACAGCAGAAACATGAGAGGTTTGTATATGAATATTTGTGTGTGTGTGTGGATTACATGGAATACTTTTTTTTCCAGACAGGCTCATGTTTGAGTTTGGCATCTTAAAAGTATTACTGCTTAGTTCTATTCACATGATCACACTTCACAATTAAAAATAACTTCTGTTTCATGCTTGAAAAAGTTAAGGCGTCTTATTTCTTCAAGCATTTGATATAAAATCCCAACAACTTTGCACAGACACACTCTGCAATTTCTACCTCAGCACTTACTCTTTTTTTCCTGGCTGCTCCACATGGTACATCTGTCTTGGACTCAAACCATTTCTCCACCTTACTATCTTTTCTTCGCTTCTCATTCTCCTACCCTTTGTCTTCTTCTCTTATTGCCTTCCTTACAATTTCTTACAATTCCTCAGGGCTCCAAACATCCCCAACTTGGTGCCATCCAGATGTGGTGAATTGTATCTCCTACATAATTCCCAAGCCAAAATGGTGAAGGCATTACATACATATATATATATATATATAGATAGATAGATAGATAGATAATAGATAGATAGATAGTATAGATATATATAGATAGATATATTTATATATGTAATAATATCATATTATAAATATAATATATATATATATATATATAATATATATATATATTATATATAATATATATATATACATACACATATATTTATATATGTATATATAACATACATATATTTATATATATATAAATTTGAAACTGAAAAGGCTGTGATAGCTTGACTCAAAGACAAACTCAATACAGAAGCCTGATGAGGCAGATGAGATCTGCCGAAACGTTGCTACAACTTTAAAAGCACACACTACAATGACGTGGGAAAATCCCCGAACAAAAACTGAACAGCATGTGTGTTTGTGTGTGTGTGTGTGGGGGGATTGTTTGCCTCTTCCCTTTAAATTTCCTTATCCCAACTCCATCACCATCATCTTCATCTCTTTCAAGTTTTTTTCAACCTTCCAGCTCGACCCTATAAATTCTCCCCCCCCCCCACTTCTCCTCTCCTTTCTCCACACTCCGCACGCCGTACGTAAAATTCACCCGCGACTTGTCGAGTGTACAAAAGCTTTAAATTCTAATTCTTTAGACTTACCTGTCCTGGAGGTAGTGGAGAGGGAACCACACAGATTGTCGCCTTTCTGAGTTTTCTTCAGTCTTTTTTGTTTTGTTTTGTTTTCCTCCCCCTCCCCCCCCCCCCCGGCGAAGAAAACTTGCCGGAGAGAAAACAGGAGTTTTGAAAACTCTCTTTTCCCACCACCGCCAGCGAAGGGCTCTTAATGCCAGTGACGTGAAAGTCCCTCGATCGTCGCCGTCCCTTCGCCGTGGACAGAAAGAAGCAGAGTCAAGCGACGGACACGGGAGAGGGATTTGGAACAGTGGGCGGGTGAAGCTTCAGCACCGATTGACCAATCCCGAGCCGACAGAGAATGAAGTTCGGTGAAGACGGAATGGCTTTCAAAAGTCCGGCCGAGGGAAATTCAGAAACTCGTGATCTTTCATCTTTCCCCTTCCTCCACCCCTCTCTTTCCGAATGAGAGCGTCCTTCTTAAGAGGTTGTGAATATTTTCCTTCCATGAACAGGATTGAAGGATGGCATTTTCAGTTTGGGCAGGTTTCTCCCCCCCCTCCGTTTATCAAGGGAAAAAAAAAAGTTGTTTATTCTAGATTGTTTGAATACATCTAGATGTTGTTTGACAGCTTCCCTCCACACCGTCTCTCCTCCCCCCTCCCTCCCCAATACATCTGACACGGCGAGGAAGCGACTGCACGATTTGAACCTATGCGTTGCAGCTTCATCTCCTCTCTTCTTGCAGTGCCAAATGTGGATCAGGAAGGGTGGCCTTTGTTCCCCGCGTGCATTTTGTTTCCCTGTCCTGAAGCAGTAGATTCCAGCTGTACTCAGTGCGATCCGATAGCAGATGCTCACAGCTTCTGCTGAACTACAACTCCCGGTAGTCCCATCCAATAGGGCCAAGGAGTAGGGAGCTTAGGTGTTGTAGTTTAGCAATATCTGTGGAGTTACAATGCTCCATCCTGATTTAAGGAGCTGTATTTAACATAGCGCATCGGCAGGGTCTCTGGCCTGAGCAAGGGGTGGACTAGAAGACCTGCAAGGTCTCTTCTAACTGTGTTATACTGTTTTATTTATTTATTTATTTTTGCTGGATGGTGTGTGTGTGTGCGTGCCCACCTGTGTGCTCACACACACCTCTCTGGACCTACAGTTTCAGAACTGCCATTATTTAAATAGACAAACATAAGATTGATATTTCATACTGTCCGACTTATTCTCCAGAGTTACCAGTTAGTGAGGATATGATAGTTACTGCAGGAAGGTAAAATGGATAAATAAGAAACTTTGCCATCAACATGGCTATTTTTTATAATGATATACGATAAGATTATATATCCCAGAGGTGGTATTCAGCAGGTTCTGACCAGTTCTGGAGAACTGGTAGCAGAAATTTTGAGTAGTTTGGAGAACCGGCAAATACCACCTCTCTGAGTGGAGATTTTACAGTATCCCTCCCCTGCCACACCCACCAAGCCACGCCCACAGAACCAGGAGTAAAAAAGTTGAATCCCACCACTGATATATACCACTGAAAGGCAAAGATTTCTTTGTGTCAAACATGACTGCTATTTACATGGATGTACCAGTGTAGTTTTTGTGTGAACAGGATTGAAAAGTTAGCTATAAATTTCTTCCCAGATTATTTTCCAACTTCTTAGTATAGCTTATAGCCTTGCAGTTGTTTGATAATCTTTATGCAAACATTAACCTGATCCAACCTAACTGGTGTTCCAAGATCAACTGAAGTTAGCACTGTGTTGCAATTGACATTTATTTATTTCTGCTTTTCTGGATACACTTGTTTCCAATATCACCCATATATAACATTTAAATATTTCTTTAAAATATCTACAAACACACATTCTCTGTTCCATTGAGTTGCTGGAGAAGTCCACTTTTGGGGGGTTCTTTGATTTTCTCCATCTCTCCTGCCTTGAATCCTTAAGATAATTTTGTTTAAAGAATAATATTTTCATGAGTTGTTCTGGTTGCACTCTTCCTTCCTTTATTACTCAACGTGTGGTTGATCAATTCAGAAAAATGAGTTTGCAAATTAGCCAAACAGTAGTGTTGGGGAAGGATGGTACAGGCAGTATATTGCACAGTAAGACCAAGTTGAACCAAGTGATGATTGATTGAAAATGGAGCTATAATGAGTTGGGGACTCTGAAAATGTAGAACAGAATACACCCCCTGTGAGGGAATTTCCATTTATCCCTAAAGCAGCAACTTTACAGCCTGAACACTTATAAACCCTGGGAATGAATAATATGATGATGATGATACCAAGGCTTCAGGCTTGAAAGACCTATATTTATGAAAATCTAAACAGCTAACAGTCAGGGTGGGGCACGGAATTACTATAAAGCACAAAACTTGTTCAACAGAGGAATTTATCTGCAGCATCAAAGCTCAGAATTCGGCAACAAAAAAAAGGAAGCAAAACAAAAACAAAAACGCATCAGACTGGATTCCATTTTCCACTCAGACCTTCTTCCATCTCAACAGCCTAACTGAGAAGGCAAAGAATTTAGAATCCCTTGGTGGACCAGTCCATGATTTAAATTCCACCCACCCTGTGGCAGCACTGTAACCAGTGACTGAATAAAGAAGGGCAATGTGAAAAAGAAAATGCCACGATCAAAACTTTTCCAGCTGATTTTTGTGTGACTTTGTTCTTTCTCTTGCTCCACCATTGGAAAAAAAGTTAAAGAACCAGAGGGCTCAAGAACATATTAACACATCACACTTCAAAAACAACAACAACAACAGTGCAACGTGTAAACCTAACATGTTCTGGTTTCTCTATGAACTAGAATAGCAGTCCTCAACCTTTACAGCTTATGGGGGTGGGTGGGGTGGAGGTGGGGAGATGGGAACTGGGCCAAGTGAGTGGTGGGCTGGCACACGCGTATAGCTTAACTTGTGTAAGTGGAACTGTGCATACATGCACACCAGCCCGCCACTTCCGCCAGTTGAGCCGTGTATGTGTGTGTGTGCGCACACCGGCTTGCCGCTACTGCAGCCTGTTTTTAAATAGGCAATGGCCTGGTAGAGGGCGGTGGCTCAGGGGCTGAGGATTCCTGAACTAGAAAGACTGCAGAGAAGAACAACAAAGATGATTAAGGAACTGGCAGCTAAAACATATGAAGAATAGAAGCACTTCAAGGTAGGACAAGAAGCAATGGACGGAAACTAATCATGGAGAGCAGCAACCTAGAACTAAGGAGAAATTTTCTGATAGTTACAACAATTAACTAGTGGAATGATTTGCCTCCAGAAGTTGTGGATGCTTTAACATTGGATGTTTTAAAGACAAGATTGGACAACCTTTGTCTGAAATGTTATAGGATTTCCTGCTTAAGCAGGGGGCTAGACTAGAAGACCTCCAAGGTCTTCTATTTTTCTGTTCTGTTATTGTTCTATAGCTTCTGAGGTATTTTAGTCACAATTTATAGGGAATCTCACAGGTGCCATCAAATGATGTACTGTACAAAGCTGTGATTCAGAAATATACAACAGAAATTCCAGAGCCCCGGGCATCTCTCACATTTTTAGATGCAATCCCAAGAAACCCTCAGAAGCTCAGCCCAAATGGTAATTACTTATGTGATAAAAAAAGTGGAAATTCATAAATGCTAAGCTGAAGAGGATCATGTAAACATATTTAATCATATATACACATTAAACCGGGGGTGGGCTTGGCCAGCGCGTGACTCATCTGGCCCACAGGCCATGAGTTTGACACCCCTGTTGTAGACAGTCATCCTTCATTTGCAGCTCGTCCATGTTTTCATATCATTTCTGCTGTTTCATTCTGATGTTAGTTACAAGGCAAAAATATATTAAAATGAATAAAAAGAAAATCTAAAAAATGGCTTTTGATTAATGGTTGGAGAAGACCTCTGTCTAGAAGAATATTACTAGCATTATTTCTGTCTAGAGAGAAAGAAGAAGAATGTTCAATTTCTGTACATTATGTTCAGAAATTCTGCTTGAAAAGACATAATATCCACTTTTACCAAAAAGTACATGAACATTTTAAAATATTTTGTCTTTGATATAGTCGCTCCATTGGTTGAGTTGTAGTTTAATCACAGCTGTACCTCTGAGCTTGGGGCAGTATGTGCTGTGTACAGAATCCTATAATATTTATCATGACAGCCATCTGTAGGCAAGGTTAGAATAATTGCCCAAGCAAGCAGAAAGATTTCCAAATTATGAGTGGATGTCATTAAGACATTATCTAAGACCTTTGAGCTGTTAGAATGCATTTAAGGATACACATCCTCATTTAGGCTTACCTATACTGTACCATTGCTTGTCCATAACCAGACCTAGACTTCAGTCATGATATTTCAACCTGTTTCTTTGGCATCATCGGTTTTGGAAAGATTTAAATTTAAATGAAAGTATAACTTTTAATAAACAGTGCTCGTGGCCGCTTCAGTTGGTATGCCTGACTCACATGTTTCCTCCCCCTGCTTTTTAATAAGCAGTAAATAAATGGAATCCTAACATCCTTTAAAAACAACATCATTGTCATCATCATCATCATCATCATCATCATCTCTCCCTGCTCTCTCCCTCCTCTGAAAAGTGTCTGTGTTCCATATAGGCTCAGGGTATCAAACTGGCGGCCTGTGGGCTGGATATGTCTCGTGCAGGCCATGCCCACCCTAGCTCCACGAATGGGAAAAATATTAAAAAATGTCACGTGACGGCAATGTGACACAGTGAGTTTGACACCTGTGATATCGGCATTGCTAGAAAATAAAAGTGGAGGATGGTTACAATTTAATGCTTTGTATGAAGTGTATTCATATTTACAGATATAAACTGGCATAATAATGGGAAAGATGGGATGTAGGTTCATTATTTCCTTTGTGGTAAATGGTTGTTTGGCCATGCTCTGCATTTTGTGATGGCAGCCATGGCATGCTCCCATGTTTCCAAATGTGTCCAATAGCCCCCAAATCTTAGGCTTTCTAGTTCAAAACCAGAACCTTCCTGTTGTTAAGTGAGACATTTGTTAAGTGAGTTTTGCCCCATTTTACAACCTATCTTGCCATAGTTGTTAATCACTGCAGTTGTTAATTTAGTAAGCTGATTGCTGAGTGAATCTGGCTTTCCCATTGGCTTTGCTTGTCAGAAAGTTGTAAAAGGTGATCATGGGACTCTGGAACACAGCAACCGTCATAAATACAAATCAATTGCCAAGCATGTGAATATTGATCACATGACAATGGGGATGCTGGAAAAGTTGTAACTGTGAAAAATGGTCTTAAGTCAGTTTTTTCAATACTGTTGCAACTTTGAATGGTAAATAATGCAGGCCAAGAATTGCTTGATGTAGATCTGTTAAATATTAAAAAGTCTGGATATTTACAAAATGGGGTTAACAATTTACTTCGTGGCAGACTTTTTGAGGCTGGACCGGGAATACCAATTTATTATTAACATGGAGGAGCACCACATTCCTTTAGTTTTTATTTACAGGGCTGGGATTTTTCTGTCAAACCAATAGCTCTGAGTGCAGCAGACCGTGATGTTGGGACGTTTCTGCCTAAGAGCAGTTGATCATTCCCTTGAGCTCCAAGAAAAGAGAACCAACCTTTCCATTCATCCGATTAACTGAATATGTAATTCATCCTGTCATGGAGTTTCATTTCAACCTAGGCTTTCCACAAAAGCTGGCAATACTCCACCAGACTTTTGTCAGATGAGTATTTCCATCTCCTCCTTGAAGGATCACATCCTCCTCACAAAAAGACACCTCTCTTTTTGTTGTGGGGTGGAGGAGCTAATTCCAAGAGAGTTGTAATCATCCCTGCTCAGGAATGCAGAACAAATCTTTTCCACATTGGCATCTGTTTTAGGAGGGATCTCCATGGGGGGGCGGGGACAGGCTCTACAGGCATTTATAACTCCCCTTTCTTCCCCACTACTCTTAGCATCTCATTATTCCAAGGCTGTAGAAATGGCCTTAGTTTCCTGGACAAATGGGCATAATACACTTAAAACATTTTATAGTAGCCAGACTAACCTGGATTCTGATTCTATCTTTATCCTCTTAATGAAAAATCTTTAGTTTAATTCACTACTTAAAGAGGGAACCATGTTGGGTCAATACTGTGACATTGAGAAAGCAGGACAATGGCAGAGATACTCTTCCACATATAGTCTTCTGTTGCCCTCCAAAGATTACTCTTAGAAGCTGAAGCCTTAGCACATCTGAAGGATATAAGATTAGAGTAGTGTGCATCAGGATATTGCAGAGCACAATGGCTCCATTCAAAAGGAGGCATTCTGGAATCTCAGTTTCCCTGAATAAATGAGAAGCTCCACATTAAGGAGCCATATTTATACAGAATCCCTCCCCCAAATCATATTGAGATCAGAAGACAAAAAAACAAAACAATACCACCCCTACCAGCTCACCCACATACCCACCCACAAATTGCATATGTTACTTTTACATGCATGTACAATTTTGAAAGCTGCGCTACAATTGAAATTGAAAAAACAGTGCAATCCATCAGAATGGGAAAGATTAGGAGCAGATGGCTACTATGCATTTGCTCAATCTGCAGGATGGCTGCTGATGGTTACTGAGGAATTTAATGGCCATGGCTCCTTTTCTCCTTTCTTAACATGTATTTTGTAATGTTAAAATTGGACTCGACAACCCGATAGCCAAGACCAAGAAGCCTTGGCAAATAGTGGTCTACCCCCTGTTACATGGAATACATGGATATCCTGGCCTACAAATCATGCAAGGGTCATGGAAATATTGATAAGACAGTTTGAAAGGATTGCATAAAAATATGGAAACATGATATGTTTAGAGAAACATTGCTGATGAAAGTACTATGTATTTGTGCATAAGTCTATGTCTATTAATTAATAATTACCATACCTACTTAGGACTCACCTATTCAAAACCTAAAACTCTGGGTATCAGGTGCTAGGAACAATAATTGTAATAACCATTACATTTTGTAGTAAATCGTAATGTGGTTAGTTTGATATTGGTATAAATGTGTTACGTGAATCCAGCATATTGTGGCTTAGGTCAAATGACAGATATATAAAAGCCCATAGATTAATATGGTGCATGAAAAGATGTTAATATAGGCTGGCTTCATTTGGTGAGATTATTAAACGTTGTCTCCACATTGAGATGCAATGGAGCCATCACTTTGAAGCTTGTATCCAGATGAGAGATGCCAAGTTCCTATTACCCCATTGAACTTAGTCAATCGTCTGTGTTGATTAGGAATGAAGAGAGTTGCAGTCTAACACCTTTGGATGTCAAGATGGGGGAAGGCTACTATAGCAGGGAAGGGAAAATGTCAAGTGTATGTGTCTTAGGAAGCTCAAAATACAAAATATAAATCTGAACAGCTGGAAGGGAGACAAGTATGTCAATAGAATTCAAGACACTTGGACAAGAATTTCAGAATGGCTTCTTCAAAATCTCATGTAATTTTCCAGATGCTTTTCATCAGTCGTTGGATATTAATGAGATAGGTATTCCAAATATTAGTTTTCGGACTTGCAGAAAAACCTTGTTGATGGCCGGGGAATATTTGCTGATTGGCTTCCTGTAATCTATTTATTCTCACTTCCTTATGGTTTATGTTAAAGAGCTGTTGGTGATTTTGGCTTATGTGTGAAGTGGTGAGAGAGAAAGGAAAAAGTTACAGAGGTCAGAATTATTCAAAATAGCTCAAGCAAACTTTTTAACATGTAAAAAACCCTACACACTTTAATCAGATTGAGATCTGAAACTGGTAGAGAAGAGAAGATACAGTATTCAGACTTTTGAGGTGGTGGACATATTTTAAACATTTAGAAATCATTATAAGCAGGATCAGAAGATACCTGCCATGGCTACTCCTGGTTGTCTGAACATTTGCATATCTAAGTTCTAGACATCCACTAGATAATGGGGAAGAATGAGAGTTTGCATATTCTCTTGCTGCCATCTAATGGCCATCCTGATATTTGCAGCTTGGATACAGTATGTCTCCAGTACTTAAAAGAACTCATAATAAAAAAATGTCCATATTGCATTCATACACCACGGTTTGTTCACTTTTGGCTTAATATGATACACAAACCAAACACTGTGATTAATAAATCATGGTTTAGAGAGTATTGTATAAACGCCAGCTATTATAGTCTTATTATAAATCACAATTACCTATTACTTAATCAAATGTGCGATCCCAACCATCTGCTTAGAAGTGCAACAAATTATAGCAATGCCATAATGACTGCCCACATGCTGTAACATCATTCCAGTGCTGAAATTAGGTGACACTTAAGTAGGATGTGCATTCATTTGGTTCCCTCTGGCTGCCCATGTAAACACTGCCTATCCTATCCAATGGACACACCCAAAATGCATAGTTACAAAAAACAGCACTGGTAGTTCCATTATTGCTATGCTTGGCCTGCATTCTGTCTTCATGCCGTGCAATGATCAACCCAACTTGCATCTCTATTTTTAGATAGTAGTAATGGGAGAAATGTCCTATATGATGCCAAAGTGTGAAGGTATGGAGAATGGAGTAAAATAGGAGGGAATTAAGATGTTTCGTTAAGCTATGGTTTCTATAAGCCAACTATGTCTATTTAAATAAGTCACTAATGACTGGGTTCATATAACATAAGCTGAACAATTTACATTATGACTTAGCTGATTGTGTGAATTATATTATTTATATGACTTAGTTGATTGTGTGAATTATATTATTTATAACATTTGGAGTTGGAAAAAGCTTTTTAGATAATTTAGTTCAATCTCTTGCTCCTTTTAGAAGCATCCTTCAAGAGATGATTGCCCTGCCTGCACATGAAGATTCCCAGAAAGTTGATTTTGTTAATATAAATATTATTTTTTTCTTAGTGAAATTATGGCATATTTGTTCCATTTCTCTCTTTTCTCTGTTCTTTCCCATCTTTTAAACTGAATCGTGTGTCCTGCATTGATCTTAGACTCTAAGCTTTATGCACATTGGTGGTTAACTTCAAGAACAATCATAAAAGAACGCAGTGGTTTCACTGTCGGCAAACTTGTAGAAAAAGCAATTACTGTTACTAGGACGATTTGTAGGTTGGAACGCTTTGACCTAAAAACAGCTGGTCTACATTTTTACCATGGAGAAAGGCCAGGAGGGAGAAAGATGTAAGATCTTTTGAATCTTGAAATCAGACATCTACTCTGTCCTGGTATATCATACTTTAGAGTGTGGTAGGCTGTAGATGCTGGCAGGGAAGTAGAAATAGGGAGTCCCAAATTGGACTTTTCCACCACTTAGGAGGGAAAAGTCCAGGAAATTATATGGCTATGGAACATGCAGTTAGTTGCTCCTGAAAGCTACATAGAGAGTCAAAATGAATATAAAAGAAGAAAATGAGGTGAATTCCTAGGTAAATAAGCAAACGGCTTTCCAAACAGGCAGGGCTGGAGCATTCTAGAAAGTTATTTTATCTCAAGTGTTTAAACTGTCCATGTGGCCCATTTATTTTTGGCTTGTGGATGCTAAAAATAGGCCCTTTCTGTTTCAAAGTAACAGTGTTCATCCATTTGATTCGTAAGGGTGCTACGGAGGGCAGGGTGTGGTACATAAAGGAGAAGGCTGGCTTGGTCTCCACCCTGAGCTGTCTAGCTTTGCCTTTGTTTGCAACTATGGCTCTTATGAGGACAGGAAAAGGCCTGGAGGCCGAGAAACAATAGCACATTCTACTCAGAGTCAATGCCTGATGCTTCGTGATAGGGAAGTGGGCAAGTGGCCAGCCTGCTGGCATCGGCTCTTTCCCCCTCTCCAGTTGTGCAGAATGGTGAAGGAAAGAACAGTTATTCATGCCTTATACGTCACCTCCCCAAAACCAGACAGTGTCTTTCCCCCGTCTAAATTACCAAGCTGTGTGTGGTAAGAAAAGATGGGGGTGGTGGAGGGGGGTAGTAATGAGAAAGGGAACAGTCTCCTTTGGAAATAGGGAGAGTCTGTAACTTGTATGGACAGCCTACAGACAGAGGGTCACATACAATATTAGAGTATCCCATTGTAACTTAAGGTGATTCCTAGTGTTACTTCAAAAGTACCTTGTTGATTTTTTTTAAATTAAAGAAACAAATAGGGTAATAGTGGAAACATAATCATAATTGTATAAATAAGTGTGTGTGTGTGTGTGTGTGTGTATGTGTGTGTGTGAGAGAGAGAGAGAGAGAGAGAGTTAAAAATTTGCTTCATGAACTACATGAGCATTACTTGGACAATAGTTTGATTAATTTTGCTGGTCACCTGGGAGAAATCTCTCCTGTTTGTGATAAAATTGTTGACATTATAGATGCTAATTAGACTTTATAGCTATTGATTATTGAACTGTCTTTTTCAATTTCCTTTAAAGCAGTACAATCATTTGTTTAGCAACCGTTCAGTAACGGCACTGAAAAAAAATGACTTATGACCAGTTCTCACATTATGACTATCAAAACAATCTCCACAGTCATGTAATCAAAATCCAGGCACTTGGCAATCAGGATGTATTTATGATGTTGTTTGTCCCAGGGCCACATGATCACATTTGTGACCTTCCCAACTGACTTCCAGCAAGCAAAGTCAATGGGGGAAACCAGGTTTGCTTAATAACCACATGATTGATTTAATTGCAGTGATTCAACCATGGCAAAAAAAAGGTCCAAAATCTGGTAAGACTCACTTAACAACTGCTGTGCTTAGTAAGGGAAATTCTGGTCCCAGGTGTAGTCATAAGTCGAGGACTACATGTATTAGCAAATATTGTATCAATTGTTTTACTCTTGTCCTTTGTCTTGGTAATACATTATTACCAAATCATGGCAGAGTGGTCAGTGGAGTTCATGAAACAGTAAGAGTCAAAGTATTTTAAAACTAGTGGATCTGCAATATAAAAGAAATATTGTACACTAATGATTTATTTATGTGCAACTGCAATTTCCTAGTAATTGCAGTTTGTATAGTGATAGAATGTATATTTTATGGTAAGTCATAGTTTCTTTAAACAAGGTCCATTGAACAAGCCAAAATAGGTTTCAACAACATGCTAAACCTCAAAGCAGTCTATGAACCCAGCTCCAGGATTACTTAGTGAGTTGGTGTAATTCTCACTTGTCAGGAGAAGAAAAACCAGTTGTTTTCAACCTGGATTTTAACAAAGCCTAAAAAAAGCTTCTGCGGTTTACTTAACCACTCCCAATCTAGAAGGTACCAGATAGGAATAATCAAACTTGAATAGGTCATTAAGTATTTGCTAGAGGGAACAAAGACATGAACAACAATTATGAAATAATTGTTATTTGTGATATTTTAAAAGTTTAAGTTGGCCACAGCGTAACGTGCTTTTGGCTCATTATTCTTGGAATCCATAATTCGGAATTCCCTTCCTGGTAGTTGATTTTTTCTTTCTTCTTCTTTTTTTTTTAACTTATCTCCAACCCCATTTGTTGGGGAAATTTATTTTTGCAGTCTGTCTCTTTTTTTCACTCTCCTCTTAAGGAGTTTTCCTGGAACCTCTTTTGCTGGTGGATGACTGGTCATTATTGAGCGGATTTGAAAGCCTTGTGGGTTTGAAAGCCTGACTTGTTGGCCAGTGACAAGCAGAATGAGTTGGGGGAGGGAGTCATTTATTAGACTTTGTACTGAGGGGACCTTTTTCCAACTCTTTGCTCAAGGTCTCAAGGGTGTATAGCTGAACGGCTGCCAGAAAACAGTTGTTTACTCAACTGGGAGCTGAGACATTCAAGGTCTCTACTGATTCTACTTTCCCACACGCAACTTGTTAACTACATTCCTGGGCTGAGAGGGGTGCAGTGGTGTCCAGGAATGTGAGGGGGCTCCCTGTAGCATTCCATATCCATCCTACATCAGACTGCAGCGATGGAGGGTAGTGGGGTGAGGGTTGAATTACAGGAACTGTTCTCTAATTGGAAGGAGGCCAACAAGTGACACTCTGTTATTCAGAAACTGCAGTCCCAGGTTTTTTTTTTTTTTTTGGCTGTTTTGTGTCAATAGTATGGGTGTCTGTTTCTTAAATTTTAATTATTTTTCAGCAAACCCCTTCATCCATATTCATATTCATAATTTGCCCACATCAAAGTTTAGTCTTCATGATAGGCAACTGGCAATTTAACAAGTGGATTCATTCTGATAAAACAGCAATATGCCAGGTTTTTTTTTTTAATGACATAAAGATTAGAATAATAATCAGTCTAGTGCTCTCCAGATGTGTAGAGCCACAACCCCAAACTTGGAGACATAAATTCAGCAATGTAGATGAAATGCAGGAAAACATGGTTTGTTCCAACCATTTTTTAAAATTAAACACTGGCTGGCTTTGTACATCATGCTAAGACATAAATTATTAGTTATGAACAATACTCTAAGCAAAGATTAAAAAAATAACATGAATTGTGAACATAAATGTGCTGTGTACTCAACCATCAAATGTAACTGTTGATTTTTTTAATATTTATTACTACACATTTTTTATCAGTCATTCTGATCTTTGCAGCCACCAGTCAGGATATTCTTAAAGTGAGTTTACAGACTACATTGTTATATGCTATCAATTAGTTGGCTAATCCAGCTTCTTACAGCTGGAGTTTTTAATCTTGATTCTAAGGCAAGAAGGTTATGTACTCATTCGACCACTTTTCCTCCTTATAGTTTTTATGCTTCCTTGGCTTCTGTAATCCCAGAATCATTTACAGAGCTGGGAAGATGCTTTATACAGAATCAAACATTGCCCTGTGTTGTTCAGGATTGCTTTCTCTGGCAGGAACTCCTCAGGTTTTACATAAAGGCCTTTCTCATCTCTGGAAATGTCAGAGAGTGAAATTGGGACCTGCATACAAAGGATGCCATCTATTTCAGCCTCCTATTTTGCATCAGTATTTTTTTATGATTGGCAGCCAGTTGTCTGTAACTTTCAATAATTTCCATGTCCTGCCTTTAACTTGCCAATTAAGCAGAGGATATAGCTGAGATCTGTTTACAATTTGCAGAGCTCGCATGACAAATTGTAAATATAATTGTTGTTCCTTTAAAATATATTGGGAGAACAACTAGAAATGATTTTTCTTGTTTCACCACCTCATGGACCGT
Source organism: Laticauda laticaudata (assembly GCA_004320025.1). Lineage (NCBI taxonomy): Eukaryota > Metazoa > Chordata > Lepidosauria > Squamata > Elapidae > Laticauda > Laticauda laticaudata. Next base: position 33,278 of record BHFT01018324.1, read on the forward strand.
AGGACTTCAGTTGAGCCTCACAGAGGAAAGGATGGGCAATAGGACAAAGGGATTGGGATAGAAAGACAATAACATGGCTTCCTGAATTTCCATAATATTCATGAGTTTAAAAATATAAGAAAAATAAGTGATTTGCAAATTGGTTGTACTGACTCCATCTTAGCTAACCACCACCTGATTTCTGCTAAGTCTTCCATTCTATCCTGGATTTCTTCCGATTTCCTCACTCTTATGTTTGCAGAAAATCCAGAGTGGAGCCCCGTAGGCGGTTGATCTTTGCACTGCAAGATCTTCCGGCAACTCCTGCAGCCAAGCAGGCGCCAACTGTATCGGCATGCCTTTCCGTTGGATCCCGTCAGCAAGGTTAGAGAGGGGGATCCTGGCGACTGGGCATTCTCAGGTCCTCCATATATTCTGCCCAGGCTCGCGTCCTGTTTCCATGACGCGAATTTTCCATGATCTCTCGAGATCGACAGAGCCAACAATGTCTGCATTTGCAGATGGGCATGGCTGTTTTGGCACTTACCCCACCCCGGCCTTTAATTACATAGTTCCTTTTGGATTCAGCAGCCTCCCTACATCTGATTCAAGGCTTTTTGTTATTGTTGTTAAAGGTCCAGTCTATTTTAGGGTGAACCCATTTATGTAAACATTTCTGTCTGTTCATTGAGCACCAGTTCTTCTTTCCTCTCCAGCTTTGACAAGGCAAGGCAGGATGGTTGAAGCATAGATTGTATTTCTGAAATCAGGAATGGCTATTTCATAGCTGAACCTCCAGTACCACCAAGTGGTACAACTGAAGATACATATCCAAGCCCAATTTGAAGTGTTTTAAAATTTTATTTTTAGATCCCTAAATCAGCTTTCCTCAATCTGATACCCTCAAGATGTTTTAGATTACAACTGCCATAGTTCCCAATATCAACATAAGAATAAGTGAACTTCTACCTCACCATATATGTAGAGCAACAGGATGGAGAACATTATTGTGGTACCATGTGGTTAGCATGTTTTGCAAAATGCGTATCTGTAGTCCTGGATGCAATTGATTGATTATATGCATCAAGTTTGTGGTGACTCTTAAGGCTAGGTCCCACTGGCCGACAGATGCAAAATATATGCAAAAAGGACACAGCGGATGAGCAAAATTTCAGGGGTGCTCCATCCGTTGTCATCTGCTCCAAAAAGTGGCAAAAATTTGTATAAATAGAATGGAAAAGAAAGAAAAAGAACGGACGTGGGTAGTATGTAGTGTCGATGTTAAATGGATGTTCATAGGAAGCCTAGAGGATGTATATAGGATGCAAACCGTTCACTGTTCATCCTTTCTATTTCCGTGCTACTAACGCTGTGTAGACGTTCCATGTACCTTTTGTTTCCTCCCTCTTTCCGTTTTCAGCTGCAGCGGATGTGAGTGGAGGGGATGGCCAGAGGATGCAGAGAGGATACAGTGGACGTTTAACGGATAATAAACGGACATAGAACGTTTGTTGCTCGGATGTCACGAATTTACATCGTACACAGCGGAAAGTTCATCCGTTCACAAAGTTTTGTGCAGCTCAAAACTTCTTGAGCGGATGAAATCTCAGTGGATGGATGCTCAAAGGATAGAGGGTATGAAACATGTATGCAATGAGTACACAATGGATGCATTGCATTTTCCAATGTTTTTTAACGTTTTACATCCTCTTTGAATCCGTTGGTGCAGTGGGACAGGGGCTTTAACGATCATACACAAATTGGCTTTTCCAGAATGATCTATCCCCAAATGTGTCTTTCATGTCACTCAACAGGGCACCTATAATCACATTTTATTTATTGGTTAAATCAAGTTTATATAATTATCCATCTTGATAAAGGACTCTGGGTGGCTCACAAACAGTTAAAAAAAATAAGCAAAGCAATACAAATTGAAACAATAAAAACAATATGAACCATAAAATCATATACAAATCCAAAATTCACAGCAGAGGAGAGCTCCCCTATCCATAAGTCAATATAGCCATTGCATAGGCTTTTCCTGGAATATCAACTAAAAGCAGGATGGCTAAAAATGGATGATTTTTAAAAATAATAATTTAAAAATGAATTTTTTTATTTAAATTGATTTTTTTTATTTTTATCAAATTTATTTTAATAAAATGCTTTTGGATAAAAAATCTGTCTATTCTATCAAAAGATAAATTCTATGTAATTATTAAATCAAATAAGTCGTACTTTACCTCGAATCATATGTAGCATGAGCCTACATGTTCTGCAATATTGGGAGAATCAACAGCAGGTCAGAGGAGGAACTGCTGCAGAACAGAGATGGCAGTTGCTCTTTAAAAATTATGATTTAAATCAAGTTGATTTAAATCAAGCCTTTTTACAAGCATTTAAACCACAATTTAATGACTTGACTTAATTTAAACAAAATCCACCCTGTCTAAAAGCAAACTGGAGCAAAGGAGCAAAGGCATAATATGTGCTGATCGAAGGAAACAGTTAACTGCCCATGCAGCAGCATTTTGCATTCTGAATATTCTACAAGGACAACCTCATGTAGATCACATTGCTATAATCCATATGAGAGCTCCCTAAAGCACAAGTATCCATGAGCAGGGCCTCCTGGTCCAAGAATAGGCACAATTGGGTAAACAATGTGTAGCTGATCAAAGGCCCTCCTGGCCAGGGTGCCACCTGTCCTGTATGTTCAGAAGGGCCTCCAAAGTCTGCACAGGTTTTCTTTGGGGCGGTGTACCTTTATCCAGCACAAGAGGTAGAGAAAATCCCCAGAACCAGAGAGATCCAACACCAAAAGCCATTTGGTTTTGCTTGGGTTGAGCTTGTTGTTCCACATCCAAACCCACACAATCTAAAACAGGACCTCCAGGGAATCACTTAATTGGACCAGGGTAGAGATGTAAAGGTGGGTATCATCAGAGTATTGATGATTGAGCATTCTCAGTCTGAGTCCCTTCGTCTTACATTTGTTATCCTATTTCTTTCCATCTTCCATCATTATAGACTTGTCAAGAAAGCTGGGACTTTGCATAATGAATTCAAAATATGGTAATTTGAACCTGCTCATCTGTACCCAAGTAAGATTTCTAGTTTGTTTTCCTCTACAATCCATTTATTTATTTTTAGTTATCCATTGTATTATCAGGAGAATTAATACTCTTTCTAACCTACTTCTTCAAAATCCAGCTTTCACTTCCATATGCTATAACAAGCCCATTGCTTACATGAGACTAACCATTGATATAAACATGCCATCTGAATATCTTTTCTAAGACCTTCATTGTGACCTAGCAAATGGTATGCTATGTGGTTTGCTTCTGGGGTCTTTACTGTTGGTAGTACCCCCTAACAGACAGAAGCTAATATTTTAATATCTTCATTGTCAATGTGTTACACACCTGCAAAATATCTTTGATGTTGCAAAGTGGTATTAGCTTTAGGTGTTCAATCCACCACCTTTTCCCACTATCAAATAATTATTATTAGGAAGGATGAAGAAGGTTCTTCTAATATTTGATTGAAATCTGCTTTCTTGCCATTTTATTCTTCCTTCTGGAGAGATTATATCTGTTTTGCCTTCTGTGTATTGGGCTACATTTCAGATATAAAAAAAATGTTTTTGTATCTTCTCTTAAAGAGCTCTTTTCCAAGTTCAACATTACAACCATTCCTTAGAGAACCTTTTGAATTTTCTCTATTCCATCCTTGCTGGCTCACTTCATCTTCATTTTCAGCTCTGTTCAGTCCCTCTTTGCCATTTGATATGGCACATAAACACACTAGATGATAGCGACTGTCTTCTGGAAATTTCTTCACTGCAACAATCATTTGTCTCCTGTCTGCTTGCATTTGGGCATTTTGACAGAGTTTTCTTTTCTTTGTGAAGACTAATGGCAATTGAATTGCTGTCTTTGTTATTTTTGTTAATGATAGTATGTTATTTGTTCTTGGGTTGTCCTTTCCTTAACTATGTGTTATGACCTCTTACAATTTGTCTTGATTAAGTTGTTACTTATTAGATGTCTTGAGGGTCCCCGTTGGTCAGAGAGGCATGATATATAAATATTTTATGTAAACAAATGCCAATAAAATAAACAATGGACAAGTTTTGTTCTTATTATTCTTCATAAAATTAGTAAATCCAGACCAACCACACTTATGCATAGAAATGAGCCTGTTTAGCAAGCTCTAAACACTTCCGCCTCTGTAGAAAAGACATTGAACTACGCTCCACATTCTCCAATTAGTATTTATGAGAGCCAATTTACATCTTCTTAGCACACTTCAACATTCCAACTTCATCTGATTTTATTTTTCAAGCTTACCAGCAGACAGACAGCAATTCAATAAGAGACCAATAGCTGTCTCAATAGAAATTACACTTTTGAAGAGAGAAGAAGGAATGTTTCTGGGGTCTTATTTTTATTTTTTTTTAAATGAGAAGATAGGTTGAAGCAAAGCATCTCAAACATTATTTCCAAGGATATCTCTTGGTACTAGATAGACCCCAGAAACATGACTAGAAAAGAAGATGGTGCTTTGTTAGGGCATGAAATCTTCTGCCCAAGAAAAATATAAAGGTACGCTAACTGTAGAAATGCAACATATCTATTATAAGCTGATATTATGCGCAGGTCTAAGATGCTCTCTTGTAGCTAAGGAACACCACCTTCTCTCTTCAAAAGTGTAATTTCTATTGGGACAGCTATTGGTCTCTTACTGAATTGCTGTCTGTTTGCTGGTAAGCTGTTTGTATATAAATCTTTTCATGTGGTCTATACTCTATACTATTTTACTGTAGGTAGTAAACTATTTATGAAAGTTGACACTGTTTGTTTATGTATTTGTGGTTTTAAAACACAGCTGTGGTAGAGGGTATTCTTAGAGCAGGGCTGTCAAACTCACAGTCTATGGGCTGGATACATCACGTGCTGGCCACGCTCATGCCCAATTTAGCGAAGAGGAAAAAAATCCTGATCACATGATGCTGCCATGACATTGTGAGTTTGACACCTATGTCTTAGAGGCTTAAGAATATGGTGAGGAACAGTTTTTTTTCTGATAATTGAGCATCTTGCGATAACATGCTTGTAAAATTCCCACTGACTCAAAGAAAATTTAGGATCTCTTATGTTAAGCCATAAAGCTGACTAAGAGGTGCATTAGTCTGCTCATACCTTTTGGATATGACTTATGAGTCAGTGGTGGGATTCAAAATGTTTTATTACTGGTTCTGTGGACGTGGCTTGGTGGGCGTGGCAGGGGAAGGTTACTGCAAAATCCCATTCCCCACCCCACCCCACTAACCTGCTTTCCAGGAGGCAAGAGGACACGTCCTGTTGGTTTCTTCTGGGTCGGCTAGTCGACCCTGTCGGGAGGCAGATAATAGATGGGGGTGGGGCCAATCAGAGCTGGTATTTGCCAGTTCTCTGAACTACTCAAGAGTTGTGCTACTGGTTCTCCAGAACTGGTCAGAACTGCTGAATACCACCTCTGTAATGAGTTGAACCTGGCTGGATTACTCACATTTGGCACCACTGATTAATGGCCTTAAATCCCCAGCAGAAGAGACCATAAGGTGCAACTATAGTTTCTTTTTATTGTATGAATATACAGTATTTAGATTTTGCTTTCTTTCAGGGAAATGAAGCCAGTGTTGAATACATTTTTTATTTGTTTGTTTGTTTCCCATCTCACTATCTAAAGCAACTCTGGACTGCACACATGTCAAACAAACTTATCTAAAGGAAACACAAAGAATTCTTTGACAATTTGAAAGACAAAAAGGACAAGTAAAAAAAAAAAAGGAAAGATGGACACATAACTAAGGCAGAATACCATCATATAGCCCAAACCTGAAAAGGTGAAGCCAGGAAAGGTAAGATTCAGAATGAACTAAGACTTGCAACAAATGTCAAAAATAATAGTTTCTTTCAACATGTAAAAAACAAGAAAAAAGTCAAGGAAATAGTTGGTTCACTAATGGGAGAAGATGACAAAGAAATGACGGGCGGCAGAGAGAAAGCAGAGCTGCTTAATTCATTCTTTGCATCAGTCTTCATGCAAAAGGGAAAAATAGCCCAACCTACAAAAAACAGAACTGTAAAAGACTAGAATACAATAGGCAAAAAAATGTAAGACAGCACCTGTCCACTCAAGATGAGTTCAAATCACCAGGACCAGATGGATTAGATCCAGATTTCTGAAGGAGTTGACTGATAGGATCTTGGAACCACATCTTTTAAAGATCCTGGAGCATTGGGGAACTACCAGAAAACTGGAAAAGAGCGGACATGGTTCCCATCTACAAAAAGAGGCAAAAAATAGATCCAAGAAATTACAGCCCAATCAGTGTGTATTTGACTGATATCAATAGCTGGGAAGATCCTGGAAAAGATAATCAAGCAACAGATCTGTGAATACCTAGAAGCAAGCAAAATTATAACCAGAACTCAACATGGGCCTGTCAAAAACAGATAATGCCAAACAAAACTTATTTCATTTTTTTTAACAAAGTGAGTAAATTAATGGATCAACGAAAGACACCGTAGGAGTCTTCCACCATTTGAGGGGCTTCTATAAAGAAGATAGGGTCAACTTATTCTCCAAAGTAACTGAAAGCAGGACAAGCAGCAATGGATGGAAACCAATCGAGAGAACCAACCTAGAGCTAAGCAGAAATGTCCTGCCAGTGAGACATCACTGGAGGTTTTAAAGAAGAGATTGGACAGCAATTTGTCTGAAATGGTATCAGGTCTCCTTTTTATGTGTGGGATTTGACTGGAGGACCTCTGGTGCCCCTTCCAATCCTATTATTCTGTTTTGTTATTTTGTTATTCTTTCTATGATCATATGTATCTATCCCATCAAGCCCAAAGAAAGTCTGTAATGTATAAGATCTCATGCCACAGGCAGGAGTTACACTAAAAGACTTCCAAGGTCTTTTCCAACACTATTATTTTATGTTCTATATCCTGAGATTATTCCTTAAACACCCATTCTTGTACAACCTAAACAAACTTCCCAGCCTACTGCGATGTGCAGGCTGGCAGTAAATAGATACAAGCTAATATATTTTGTTTTCGTAATTGTTCCTTCACAATTGTTCTGAAATGTATTCTATTCCATGTTCTAAAAAGACTTACTTCTTGGTTCATTGAGCAAGTTCTGAGAGAAGCAACTGATTCATTTCTTACTTTGAAACCAATTATTACATTTTCACTGCTTTGTTTGTTCGCAAAATATTCTGTTCCTTTTTCTCTCCCACCTTTCTTATAGGATACAGGAGACTTCAGCAGTAAAAAAATACATTGGGTTTTAAGCAGGTGATTGGAGTGAAGTCAGTACATTCAGACAAGCAAGGAGGAAATGAGCCCTTCCTTTATGGGCATTGGATAGTTTTCATAAGACTGTGTGAATCTAAACCTTTGTTGCTGGAGAAAAACTTGGAGCTAGTGGGAGTGCTAATTTTATCCAACAAATAGGCCATTACATAGGGTAAGGATCCACAATAATAAATCCGTTGATGTTTAAGGCACTGCAAGATTTTGCCAAAAAAGAGTAATCCCTCTTGAAACTTTTGACAAGAACATATCACACTGGAAAGTGTTTCTTTGCAAAGAAGACAAATCAACTAACAAATATCCTCAGAGGAAATTGTAGAATCACAGAGTCAACAAAATCTTCAGCTTCCCACTTTCTCTTTTATGATCAGGGTTAATGACACCTTATTTGGGGTCTCTTTTCACCATGTTTAGATTTTAGACATCACCATGGACTCATTTCCTTCTTGATCCATAAATATACCAAACACTTCTCTCTCTCTCTCTCTACAAACACTTCTCTCTCTCTCTTCTCTCTCTCTCTCTCTCTCTCTCTCTCTCTCTCTCTCTCTCTCTCTCTCTCTCTCTCTCTCTCTCTCTCTCTCTCTATATATATATATATATATATATATATATATATATATATTTGTTTTTTTAAAGGCTCTCGCGGGTACTTACATTTGTGCTGTTTAGCTTCCTTCGGGTATTATCCCACGTCATTGTAGTTCTTGTTAAAGTTGTTAGCAACGTTTCAGCAGAATCTCATCCTGCATCATCAGGCTTCTGTATGGAAGTGTGTTTCACAGTTCCCTCTGTTTCAAATTTGAGGCTGGTCTATTCTGTATTGGCTATTAACCTGGGTCTGTGTTCATTGGACTTGGAGTTTGACTGATTGGTAATTTCTGGTTTCTTCTGTCTGTTTTGTGGCTTTGTGGCTGCAACACCTCTGTTCTTGTGTTGGAGGCTTTCAATGCAGCTTGGCTCCGTGTGAAGGATGGCTGCTATCATCAGCAAGCTGGGTTTCACCTGGGTGCCTGGTGGGGGGTGTTTGAGCTGGAGGCATAAGAGGGAGTCTGTCTGTGCTCAGGTGGTTTGCCTGGCCTGTGGTGTGGAGATCTTTCTATTTGAGAGTGCAGGCTTCCAAATATCTGGAAAAATTAACCAAGAAGAAAATTATAACCAGCCACATAAGCAAAGAAATCCAACAAGACGATCATCCAAGAAGAAAAATCTTCCAGATGCCCCAAACCATACGGCCTCCCAAAAATACACAAAGAAGGCATACCTCTCAGACCCATAGTCAGCTCAAAGGAACACCACTACAAAACCTAGCTAAAACACTTAGCAAAACAACTACAGCCCATGCTGAACTGCAGCTTCATATGTACAAACTCATACCACTTCTTAAAATAATCAAAGATCTACACGTAGAACAAGAAGATCTGCTTGTAAGTTTCGACGTGGTTTCACTATTCACTCAAGTCCCGATAAAAGAAACTCTTGAAATCATCAAAAATAAATACCAACCAGCTAAAGACCCTCATGAACTACAGAACACTGCCTACGCAACACATATTTCACATACAAAGGACAAAGTACAAGCAAATTGAAGGAGCCCTATGGGATCACCACTGTCGCCCGTCATTGCAAACCTGTTATGGAAGAATTCGAATCTAGAGCCCTGACTAATGCCACCCACAAACCCAACTATGGCTAAGATACATCGATGACACATTTGTTGATTTGGCCCCATGGAAAAGAAACCTAAACAATTTCCTAACACACCTAAACAACACACACCCAAATCAAGTTCAGCATGGAAACGGAAATAAACAACAACTACCATTCCTAGATGTACTAATCTACAAAAGAACAGATGGCACACTGGGACACACCATATACCAAAAGAAAACACACACAACCGCTACCTCAACGCCCAATCCCACCACCACCCAGCACAGATAAATTCCGTGGCGAAACACTAATTACCAGACACCAAACGCCTGGCAGATAAACACATATAAAGACTGAAACTATGCACCCTGACTGAAGTATTGACAGCCCAACGGCTTCCACAAAAACAAAATCACCAGCTTGATCCACAAAACACACCAAGACATAACAGAGACCTAGAAGACCAACAGACCTATGGAACAGCTGTCTTGCCCTACATAAGAGGTACACAGATAAAATCAGTTAAGATTACTACACAGGCATCACATCAAGACTGCTTCAAACAGACAAAAAAATAGCAGCCATCCTGAGGAACCCAAAGATAACATTGACCTGGAAAACCAAGGCATATACGGAAATTCCTGTACATCATGCCCGGCCACATACATTGGACATGACAATACAAGAATAAGTAACCCGCCTAGATGAACACAAAAATGCAGTAAAAAGCTGGAACACACGCTCCTCACTAGTCCACACATGAAAACCACAGGTCACAACATCAACTTTCAATGGCACTAAACCTTAGCCACTAGAGAAAACCCAGCCACAGATAATCCATCAGAGAAGCCATAAGAGATTGAAAAAGAACCTGACAGCTTGAATAGAAGAGATGATCCAGCAGACTGTCATCAATTTGGAAGCCTGCACTCTCAATAGAAATCTCCACACACAGGCCAGGCAAACAGCTGAGCACAGACAGACTACCTCTGATGCCTCCAGCTCAAAACCCCCCACCAGGCACCAGGTGAACCCGGCTTGCTGATGAATAGCAGCCGTCCTTTCACATGGAGCCAAGCTGCATTGAAAGCCTCCAACACAAGAACAGAGTGTTGCCAGCCAAATCAAAGCCACAAACAGACAGAAGAAACCAGAACACCTATCAATCAAACTCAAGTCCAATGAACACAGACCCAGGTTAATAGCCAATCAGAATAGACCAGCCTCAAAATTTGAAACAGAGGAACTGTGAACTGGGAACACACTTCCATACAGAAGCCTGATGATGGCAGATGAGATTCTGCTGAAACGTTGCTACAACTTTAACAGAACTATCAATGACGTAGGATAATACCCGAAGGAAGCTAAACAGCGCATATATATATATATTTGCACACATCACACACACACACACACACACACACACACAACACACACACCACACAACACACATTATATATATTATATATATTATATATATATATATATATAATATATATATACTTTTTCTTGTAAAATATTGGCCTCAATCCAGAACATCCTGGTGCCAAGGAACATAATAGATATCCTTATCTCAGGACACCCATCTCAACGTCCCTGTCCCTTACTTTTGTGTGGGGAATATGTTTTTTTTTTAATTTTGTTTGTAACTTTTCTTCTCCTTTGCTTGGTGTAAAGGGATCTGTCTCTGGCTGCCTTTTAAACTGCCACAGGAAATGCAGTAAGGGCAGGGGTCAGCAAGCAGTCCCTCCCATGGGGCGCTCTTGTACACATAACACAGGGACTCCTTTAACTCTGAGGCAGGGAGACGACCAGGCATTTCCTGTTTATGTGACTTTGCAATCCTCAGAATAGAGGGGGAGGGAGGCAACTGTAATGGCTTGGAGTTGTAGCAAATTAACCAAGAGGAAGCATTGCAGCCATATGTGCGACTCAGCATTCTAGCAAGGAAGAATAAAGGATGAAGGATTTGCAAATGAGCAACCGTAGATCTCAAACTGATATTATTTAGATCGTTTCTATTTTAAGCATGCCTACTTATAGAATCGGCATTGATACAAAGCTGCCAGATTATGAGCATGATTTTTGATGGATAGTGACAAGATAGGGCCTGTGCAGAATAGGATGACTAGGAGAAGGGTCTCAAAATCAAGCCTTCAAGGGAAATGGTCAAAAGAACTAAGCAGGTTTATGAAAGATGAGATGAGGTATTAAAAACACATACTAAACACAAAGACAGTTACTTCCCCCATGCCATCACTCTGCTAAACAATTAATTCCCACAACACTGTCAAACTCCCTAATTGTTTTATTTAGTATCTTAGTATGGTTTGTGTTGATTGTTTATTTAGTATCCTATGTCTATCACTGAGTGTTGTATCTTATGATGAATGTATTTTATGATTATAATTATGATTTATCACTTGTTGCTTGTATGTATACTGAGAGCTTACGCACTGGAGACAAATTCCTTGTGTGCCAATGAAGAATTCTATTCTATTACTGGTATTCTAAAAGTTTCTGCAGAAGATGGTGCAAAAATTTCTGCTCTAAAATTCAGGACCAATAGGTGGGAATGACAAGAAAGCAGATGTGAACTAAGCATTAAAAGAAGCATCTTGAATGAATACTGGATTAAATTGCTTTGGAAATGATGGAAGATGCTTTACCACATGGCTACCTGTCAAGTAGGAGTGTCTGCAGGGATGGATATGGGGTAAAACAAGACGAGATGATGGTCATGATTGCACAACCAAAGCCTTGGTCCTTTTTAATGTCCATTGCATGTTAAACAGAATAAAATTGGGGTTCAACTAGTTGACCTTCATGGTATCTTCCAATATTACACTTCTTTGTTCCTATGCACTGCACAGCAATATTTAAAATTTTGAAATGCTACTACTATTGAGGCATGCCTTGAACTGTGATAACATCTTGTTGAGCATATTCCCTTGTGGATCTTTAATCAAAAGAGTATCCACTGTCTTTGTTTTTGCATTAGTGCAGGACAGGCTATTGAAGGTTAAATGAAAACTATATGAAAAAAAGAAAGATGACTTCAAAAATGAGTCATCATTGCAGGAGGCAAACAACCAAGGATGCCTATTATGGAAATACTAATGTCATAAGCAAATATTCATTTTTGTGTACCAGGAAGCTATTATATGATTCTGAAAATTGGATTTTTAAAACTTTTCCTCTGTCATAAATGTAGCATTTGGAGATCCTTTCTCCCCTTGAACCCAAGCATGGAATAAGCCTTCATAACTTGTCCCCATTATGCTGTCTTATTTAGCCTACTCTTGAGGCAGCCTTATATCATTGAGTATTAGTATTTTTCCTTTTAAACTCATACATTCAGTGGCAGAAGCACAGAGAGTATATATACTCTGTAAGTTTTTCCACAAACTTTAGAGGCAAAGTTGGATGGCTCATAGTGGGACAAGATAAGCCTGATACCTATTAGCCTCTTCAAGCTCATGTTAGCCATGTACTTTTCCCTCTTTGGTCACTGAATATTCTCCTCTAGAGCTATTTTGTTTCAGAGAATGGAAAAGATTAGAATGGAAAACTCTTTCAAACCAGGCTATCCTACAATATTGCCATGTCAAAGACAGCTGATCCCCAAACTCTAGGAAGTGTGGGGGAGAGGGGTAGAAAGAAATGCCTGCTGAAGAGACTTTCCACTGAACTACAACTCTTGAAGTCTGCTCAACAGCTGATTCATGAGTATATCATACTTAGAGTTGCTAGACTAAGAAAACTGTTTTCATGGCTTCTAGAGAACTTGAATGTAAGCTTATGACTCATTTCTACCTATCAAGTTACAACTGAACTATTTGTGCTCTTCAAAATCTTAGATATTGCTCATCAGATCCTTCCACAGCATACATCCAAATGGAGAAGTGTTTTTTTTTTACTTGTACCTAAGCCTGGTATGAACAACACATCCTTTTCTGGTATGTCTCCATAACATCGTCTTCATCTTATCCTCAGTCCACAAGTGAGACCTATTTAAATTACCCTTAGCTGAAATGATGCTAAATAGTATTTCCCACTTAAACTGACTGTATCCAAGAGCAACTACGAGTTGAATAAAATACCTTGCATTTCACCCACGAGAAAGCTAGGGAAGGGTGACTCAGGTGAAGTGAGAAGTGTAGAATCAGAGAGGTGCTTATTGGTTTTGGATACACGGTACAGGCAGATCTGATACCCCATCAGTCTCATCTGCTGTCATTCAGCTATGGTCTCCCTAAAGTGCTAGTTCACAGCAGCATGTGAAACATAAAGAAAACTCTCTGAAATGGTGTGATATTGAGATGATGTAACATCATAACTCTATATAGTTCTGAAATAACCATAAAATCTCAGTCCTGAACAGCATGGAGAACAGCATTTAATGCCTATTGTAAAGAGAGAAAGCAAACATGCTATTTGGGACCCTTTTTCATGATTCTGACCAGCATATTTTTTAAAAGAAAACATTCTATTTGATTTGGAAAGGAATGAGCTGTTTGGAGGAGAGGCAAGGGAAGGAGCCTAGAGATGATGAATCCTGTGACTAAATCTAGTCTGTTCCTACTAAATCTAGTCTGTTCCTACTGCAGTGCAAAGATTGATGGATGTTTTTTTTTCTGTCAGCTAGTCATATGCTGAAGAGGGAAAGCAGCCAAGCCAAAAGAATCAAATAATTTTGTATAAATTGCTTTACTTATTATGCCCTATGCATGCATGACTAGGACAGCACTATTCAATCAGAACAGAAACAACAGAGTAGGGATCAGCAATGAGGGCTATAAATTTTGTACAGATATAATCTGTTAACTGAAGGGTGGGAAGATAGCAGTTAAACTGAGCAGTGGGGAAAAGCTCAAAGCCAAACATATTTTACATATTTCAAGGCTGACCTTGGATGGCGGCAGCATGAGGAGTAAACGCTTTTGACCCAGTTACCGTTGAAGATGATTTACCATGATGAGGACAAGGGGAAAGCACCATGCATCATTAGCAGGATGGGGGAAAAAGAATATGGGCACATCAATATGTACCATAATTAGGTACAAATGGGGACAGGGTCTGAGTTTGAGCCTTGAAGTAGATCATGCTAACCTAAAAGGTCAAACTCTGGGGAACATACTCAACTCAAGGTATGAATGAAGAACCTCTTGGTGACAAAAAGCTAAATGTTTACTCTCAAAGCCTTTGCAATTTTGTCTATAGCTTTTCTTTATTTGTCTTGGGTTTGAAGGTGATCTTGCCTCCATCCTTTGCAGCTGTTGGTATCTGTGGGATGGCCTGTGATGGAGAAATTTGGAGAAATACTTTTGACTTGGGACACTGAGAGAAAAAGTCTCGCAGAGAATTAAGAATGCAGTCATGAAAGTTGCAAAGGAGAAATGTTATTAAGTGAACAATGGGTACTCTGAGTCTGCCTGAAATATCACTAGTGCTGTGCAGAAAAAAAAATCTTCTTTTCTCAGTGGTAAGGCATATTGCCCTAAGCTAGGGTGTGGGTAACCACCAGCCACAGGCCACATGCAGTTTCCAACTCTATTTTTGCAACTTCTACAATTCCCCTGAATTGCATTGCCAAATCTGGCTGCAAAATTCTTTTCTTGGCATAATCTTCTCTTGCAGTTTCTCTCTTGATAATTTAAGCTGTAAAATTGGGTCTTGTAAAACATGGCACCTCTATTTTCTTTTAAAAATAAACATAACCAATCCTCTAATAAGCTTGCCTCATAAAATTATAATTGTACTTACCTATAGTCCTATATGATAGTTCTATCATTCTATCTATTCCCTTATGGCAACATTATGTAGCCCGCAGAAAAGGAATAAGGAATAATAAGCAATTGAAACTAAAAACCTAAGAATGTATTCATCTTCTTTGGTGTTCTTTATAATTATCTTAATGATGGATTCTTGGATTTTTCCACTATTCCAAGAATTTTAGGAAGGGCCTGCAGTCTAAGGACAGAGGCACCTGTTTTACCTGCAGAAGGCACTGATTTTAAACAGGCATATGTAGCCAACATACTACAGGTAATCCTCATTTAGCAACTGTCTCTTTTGGTGTCTGTCTGTAGTGGTGATGAAAAAGTAACTTTGTGATCAGTCCTTGCATTTATGACCTTTGTAGGTCTGGTAAAGCAAAGGAAAGATGAAGGAAGATGAAAAGCACAGTTATAGTTTCACTTAGCAATGGCTTCACTTAAGAACCTAATAGCCAGTCCCAACTATGTTTGCTAAACAAGGGTTATATGTATGTTGTTTTAAGGTAAGGAATATTATGGAAAAAGTAGAACAAGAATAAAAAATATTAAATCAAATAAAGAGCATAAAAAATGAAATAAGCTAAAATTAGTTGATATCAGCATCAATCACTGTTCTTCTCAATATCATTTGGTACTTGCAAACCTTTTTTGCTTCCACCACTTCTATGTAAGACTTTATAAATTGCCTTTTGTTGCTTCTGAGCATCTTTTCAATTCCATCCAACCATGATTTTTTCTGTCTTTCCCTTTCTCTCAACCCATTCACTTTTTCTTCATGCGTTTGGCAATTCAATCTTATATGATCTAGCATCTTCAGCATACCACTCTGCTGCATGGGTCTCCTCATTTTGTAATTCAGTCTACCTTCATTCTTGATCCCATTTCTTCTTTTTCTCTCACACTGCACTGCTTATGGAATACAGTCCCATTGCATTCAATTTATTTTTACTTTTTTCCTGTCATAGGCTAATTTCACTTCCATATAACAATGCAGGTAAGAAAGAGCACTCTCTTATAAACAGACATTTTCAACACTTCTAATAAATATTCATTCCTCACAACAGACCACGTTCAGTTCACTGCCTTTCCATCAACATTTGCATACCTTTACACTTCTCCATCCATTTTCCAATCTTTAATAAATATTCTACCAGAGTACATAAATTCATCTACATGCTCCATTTATTTTTTGCCGTTTATGTATAATATGCAGTTTCATCAGTTTCCCCTTTCAAATTACTTTGATCTTCAGTACAGTATTTTTCAGATTACATCTTAACTCTGTGTATTCACAGCAAATTATTTGGTTTTCAGGTAAGAATATAGGTAGTTCTCAACTTACATCAGTTCATTTAGTGACTGTTCTAAATTACTACGGCACATTGAAAAAAATGACTTAGGACTGTTTTTCACAGATATGATCTTTGCAGTGTCTTCATGGTCACACGATCAAAATTCAGAAGCTTGGCAATTAGCTCATACTTATGACCATTGCAGCACCCTGTGGTTGTGTGGTACCTTTTGTGGCCTTCTGACAAGCAGAGTCAATGTGGAAGCCAGATTCACTTAACAACTGGGTTACTAACTTTTGAACTGCAGTGATTGATTTGACAACTGTGGTAAGAAAAGTCATAACATGGGGCAAAACTCACTTAACAAATGTCTCACTTAACAACATAAGTTTTGTGCTCAATTGTGGTTGTAAGTCGAGTGTCAGGGTTCGGGTAATTGCCCTGCCAAACTGTGGCTGTAGTGTAAAGCATCATGTGCATATAGACATTAATGTATGTTTTATGTTTCCAACTAACGGCATCAGCAGCATCCATGAAGGAGTTGGATGGGTCAACCTGATTAAAGAAGCTTCGGTGTCTCAGTGGTTAGAATGCAGTACTGCAGACTAATTCTGCTGCCTGCAATTTGGCAGTTCAAATCTGACCAGGCTCAAGATTGACTCAGCCTTCCATCCTTCTGAGGTAGATAAAATAAGGATCCAAATTATTGGGAGCAATATGCTGACTCTCTAAACCACTTAGAGAGGGCTGTAGAACACTGTAAAGCAGTATATAAATCTAACTGCTATTGCTATTGATTGCAGCAACAATCTCCAGTCCATAGATTCCTACTTTCATTCAGCTAGATGGCATGCATCTATTATTTCTGACATACATTTTTTGCTTTTAGAGTTCTAATTAATTAAAACCAAGTATACCTGAGTATGGATTTTATTTCCCCCCCTCTTTTCTTTGAAACATCAATATTTTTGAAGTCAAGTCTTATTTTTCAGGAAATATTTTTTGGTAACTGCACATTCCTTTCATTAGAAACTTTTCTCCTCTTTGTATTGAAAAAAAATGATTTTTTTTTTGCATTAAAGTACAAGTACAGAAATAAAAAAAAATTGTATGTACCTTGATATTTTTGGAATATGTGGTAAACTCTGCCTTTCTGTATGTTCCTCCACTTGTATCTTGCTTTGTAGCTGATGAAATCTGGAAGAAAGTTCTTGCTCTGTATTCCAGATGGAATACTGGTTTCCATTTTGTACCAAGCCAAGTTTGTTTAACCATGGTTTCTTGAATAAAGTACTATTGGTTAGGATTACGTAAGTGTCCCTTACATGATGGGCTACAAATACAATTGTGGTGGCTGCTCAGTGTTTAAAATTAGAGCGAAAAAACCTCCACATTGTGACTCTGTGTTTATGAACTTAACTAAAAACAAAAAATTGAGGGGAAAAAGAAGGAAGGAAAGACTTGATTGTGAAGTCATGAGTTGCACATGACAATTTTAAGAAGGAATATAAAATGATATCAAGGGCAATCAAATTTGCACCAACTTGGTGCTGTGACAATATCAGATTGCAATCTTCCAACTGCTGCTGGATGAAAAAACAAACATATGTTTGTTCACTACCTCCCTTTAAAAATATATAATCAATCTGGTGTGCAGAAGTGTCTCTCTTCATAGGTAAAAGGCACAGATTTTTTTGTTGCTAAAAGACAAAGACAACTGTTTATATATCAAGCAAACTGTGTATCTGCCTCGATATGGTGAAATATGAATTGGCCTGATAATAGTAATTGCCTAAATATGGATATTCAGTTGTTTTCTTCTTTCCACAATCTATCACTCTCTCCCCCCTCCCCCTTTCTCTCTGCGAATACAAAAATAATGAAATAAGCTAAGGAGCCAGAATTAGGAAAAATCTTCCACATAGTAAAAAGTGATATCTACTTCTTTCTCTGTGGGAATTTTCTGGTCTTATCATCCAATCCAGTGGTAGGATTCAAAAATTTTTACGACCAGTTCTGTGGGCATGGCTTGGTGGCCATGTCTTGGTGGGCGTGGCAGGGGAAGGTTATTGCAAAATCCCATTCCCTCTCTACCCCACTAACCTGCTTTCCAGCTTCGTTCTCCTGTGCAGGGGAACAAAAGAAAACCCAGCTGATCAACTGGGACTCGGGAGGTAGAGAATAGATGGGGGCGGGGCCAGTCAGAGGTGGTATTTGCCGGTTTTCCGAACTACTCAAAATTTCCACTACTGGTTCTCCAGAACTGGTCAGAACTTGCTGAATACCACCTCTGATCTGATCTAGTGTAGCTGAAAGAACAATAGTGAAAGAACAGAATTGGTTTTATTGCATAAAAACAAAACTATATGGGGAAATGCTGCCCTAAACATTTTGTCAGGATGAAACCCAATAATAGAATGGAATTTACTCCTGAGTTTAAAGTCCGTAGGATCTTGCTTGCAGGTAATCATGAGTTAGTTATGGAACTATTTTATTTTATTATATAAGGCCATGTAGCAATTCGGCTTGCTATTGAACATAAGCAAAGTCTTGTTGGATTCCATCTAGAATCCATGCCTATTGGCTCTTCGGAGCAAATATCCAGTTTAATTCAAGGGGTTGTCCATGAAATGATGCTCTAACCAGATGCTTGTCCTTATATTTAATCCTCCCAGCATTCCTGTATTTCCTGCTTTTTGTTAAGTTTAGCTTGACCTCTAGTGACTATGCATGCATCCTCTTGCTTTATAACAATACAGAAAGTTTGATACTGCTTTTTTTTCCAGGTGGTTTGTTGTTACATAGGATTCCACTGCAGAAGCCATTGTGTTCTACCAACCTACCTTATCAGTGATGTGTATTGAGAGGTGTGTGTGTATGGGGGGGAATATCGCTATTGCTCTACTTTATAGCCCTGTGAGATCCTGCTGAGTGAAGTGACCTCACTTCTAGCAAAGGTACTAAACATAGAATTATTGACATGTTAGCCTAAGGAGAAAACACAATAGCAACCAGACTGTTGCTAGCAATTTTAATTGTTCTCTTTTTCTTTTTAATACAAGAGGCAAAATGTTGGTTTTGGCATAAAACTAAGTGAATGTAAGGAGGCATTCAGTCTTAGCTGCCAACCGAGCCCTGACTGGCTGATAGTTCTCAGTGCTCAATCACTAGACCAGGAAAGCAAATGCCGATTAACTGTTGGTTCTCTGTGTGCTCTGTAAATTTACAGATATATAAACATGCCCATTCCCATTAGATGGAAATAGTCAGAGAACTGCCAATTCCAGCTGCATTTGAATTATGATTTGAAAGTTAGTAGGTGTTGGAAAGGCTTGCCATCTGAAAATGCTGTATGAGGAAGGTTTGAGCAGGGTGCAAACTATTGCTTTCTTAGTTTTCAGCAAGACCAACATGTGCCTTGAAAAGAATTCTTCAGACTTCAGTGGTAAGAGAGGAAAAATTGTGGTATAAGCACCTACACATGGGTAGATGAAAATATTAGAGCTCTGCTCCCTCTCTTCTCCTTCCTTCCTCCATCTCAAACTGGTAACCCTGAAGAATAAGTAGAGGTGCAGATTTGCAGTAAATATACAGTAGCTAGGTGTTTCAAAACAAAGAGCTCTGGTCAATTTATTAACATATTCAGTTACTTGAAGCCTGTGCAGGATTGCTTGTTATAGAGTAAATGAATAACAGCAAGTGGCAAACCATCACCCACACTGGAGAATATGTGTGTGCATTTCAGGTCATGATTCTTGATAGAAAAATAAAAGCATGATGAAATGATTCCAGTTTTTCAATTAAACTGCATGGATTAAACTGCATGGGCTCCAGTATGGTCCATGATGCTGCTAGGTATCATGCACTTCCCTGAAGTCAGCTGTTCATACAACTCAAGATTACAATAGCCTTCCCAAATCTGGTGCCTTCCTGATGTGGAAGGCATCAGGCTAGGTAAGATGAGTACATCTGTTTCATTTAATGGCAGCTGTTAAGGTATATGAAGTCATGGCCAGTGGTAGATTTTTATCTACAATATCGTTAAAACAACAGCAACAACAAAACCATTATACTGTCTAAGGCAGTAGGGAGAGTGGAATCCAAATTCTACAGCTCAGTGAAATTTTATTAAGGTCCATCCAAATAATATAAGAAGCAAGCTTCTGAGTTCTCAAGAAATGTTTATCAGGCAAGCTGCTTTAAGAAATTAAGCTAGAGATTTATAAGTCATGATGTTTGCAGTTTGAATGAATCTGTGGACTGAAAACAGTCACCTTCAAATGCTATTGGTATCAGATTTCATTTTCTCTTGAGGAAAGAAGAAAATAGCTGTTCTCCCCAACTTTGAAAACACAAGATTGTAGTCCCTGGTCTATTACCTTGTCCAACAAGCCTTGGAGTGGAGACAAATATTGTTCAGTACATCAAAAAGAGCTGGATAATATTTGCAGTTGAAATACCACATATAAAATAAGTTGAGACAAACTTTATTGCATTTCCTAGCTGAAAAATGGCTTAGATTTTCCATTGCACAGAACTAAGCGCAGCCATCTTTTATCATCCATGGCTTGCCTTTCACTGAAAATATGTTTTGTGATCACAGTTTATTGAATAATTCATAACTGGTGAAATTCATACTACATGCTAAACCATGTTTACCATGGTATGTAAGCCATACCACATGCTAAACCAACCCCACACTAGTTCAGTGCAATGCATGAATCTACTCTCTATGTTAGTGGTCTTTAAAAGGCATGGGTGTAGTGGTTAAATATCTGGCAATTTTAATGCAAGGTTAATCTGTACAACCCCTAAGAAGGCAGGCATGTTGTCATGAAGCCCACAGCATATACAGAAGTGACAGTGCTTGGATTTTGATGCCTCTCTGCCATCCTGCCCCAGAATGCCCCAGAATAAGAACCATTGATCTTTTCTCAAGGACAAAACATAAAATATCAACTCTGCCTATCTTTTTTTTTTTTTGCTCTGCGGAATGTGCAGTGTGTGGTTTGGGCACACATATTATTGCATCTGTGGCTTGAATTATATACTGTATGTGTATGTGATTTTTTTTTAGAATAGAGGATGAATAATTAATGTAAAGCAAAGAGTTGCCTATGGACTGAATACAACTTTGATATATTGGTAGATAAATTAGATAGCTAGATAGATTGATAGCTAGATAGCTAGGTAGGAGGGTAGGTAGATACAGATAAATAAATGGATAGATAGATAGATAGATAGATAGATAGATAGATAGATAGATAGATAGATAAAAAAACAAATCTGCCTCTTTCAGTGATCAGAGATTGGAAATTTCCACATGCCCTGGGTGTCAAATATGTTAAGGGAAGATTGAGAGTAACATTAGTGGAGGGAAAAGGAACAGGTTGGATAAGAGTGGAGAACAAACAAACAAACAAACAAATCCCACATCTTTACATTCTCCAAATGATGCATTTTTATTCCTTTTCCCTCCATTAATGTTATTCTAAATCTTCCCTTATCATATTCCTCCTTATCTTTACAGATAGGTTATGATGGTGCTGAAAAAAGTCAGATTCTTGTATTTATGACTGGTCCTGACACTTATCACACTGCAGCATCTCCAAAGTGAAATGATCAAAATTCAGATGCTTGGCAATTGGCATGTATTTACAAGGGTTGCAGCCTTCCAGAGTCATGAGATCACAATCTATAACCTTCCCTTCTGGCTTCCAACAAGCAAAGTCTCCCCAGAAAGGAGAAACCTAACTTCACTTAACAACTGCATGATTTGCTTAATGACTACAGCAAGAAAGATAATAAATTTGGGCCATGACTCATTTAATGGCTGCTTTGCATAACCACAGAAGTTCCAATCTCGCTTGTGGTCATAAGTTGAGAACTATCCACATTCTAAGCTAAAAACACTCCCAATGTTTACAATTTTCTTGGTAAGGAGTTGATCTAGGCCCTTTGTTTTTTCTTTGCATTTTTTTTGCAACGTTTCCAGATGTATATTGGAATTGGCTAGTGTGGAATTAATTTTATTTTGTTTACTTACTTATTTATTTATTTATTTACTGACTTACTTATTTATTTAATCATGACATTTGAAAGCAAGCATTTGTGGTTGGTCTAATACAGGAGTTAAGCAGCCAATAAATTTAAATACTGTAAATAAATATTTCACATTTTGGCTGAAAAAAATCCAGAAACTTTTTTTGTATCTGAAGCCATCTAGTTTTTGTTTGAATTTTTGCAGCCTAACCCCTAATGTAAAGCAAGAGGTAATGAGAATGTATGCACAGACAGGCTGGAACAGGCCTTGTTTAAAATACTGGAATAAACCTATTGAGGTCTGGACAGTAGAGGGTACTGTTGACCTGGATTAGGCATACCCCTGTGAAATTGAAGATGGCCATTCAGTCACTGCTTTTGTGGCTCTTGGAATTTCTGGAACAGACTCTTCCCTTAAAAGGAAAAAAATGTGAATATTGGGCAGGCTGGTTCTCCATCCACTTTCCCTTCCCTCTGTGGTGAGAAAACTTATTTCAATACGGCTAAATATGAAGGTAGGAAGCCATCCTGTGGCCTGAATGGAGCAGTGTAGGGTTTTGTTTTGTTTTTTTAAATAGTAATAGTCCATTAGCTGTTCCAGAATAAAGTGGAATTAGACAAATGTATGAGATTTAATAGGGATGTATTGACAGTAAGAACCGTTTCTCAACTATTTCATATGGATTGTTTTGGTAAGCAACCAAATTTTGGCAGTAATATTCTGTTAAGAATCGCATGAGTTCCCCCGTTTATTTTTCTTTCACAGTATTTCCTGCAAGCAATCCCTTTACTGAAATGTACTGTTTGAATCTGGAGACTGTCAGAAGGCATAGTGTCTGTGTGCAGAATACAAATGTTTTGAACAGTTCATTTGTTTTACAAGGTAAGGGGAAATATTAACTTTTCCTCCAGGAAAAAACAGGAATTAAGGCAAACTTGTTTGAAATATCAAGTCACACTATGTCACATTACCTTTAAATCTAAACTTCAAATAAAAATGTTCTTTTAAAGTTTGGCTGTTGTAAACCTTTTCTTAATTCTAATAATCTTTCCTAAGATTTTTTTATTTGGAAACTGCTATTAAACTTTGAAATACACCTATATGGTGTTTTGTTAAAAGGAGCATGAGGGAACCATACATCAAGTATGGTTGTATTTGTCTAATAAAACGAGACTCATGACATCTTCCTATATGTAAGTACTCTGTGGTAATATAGATCAGTAAGTATTTATTTTCCATTTGAAGGGCATAACCTTCTTCTACTTTGCTTTGTAGATTTCCCTTTACTTGAACTAGTCTTATGCTTTTCTAGAAATTGAATACCTGTTCTAACAATTCCAGAAGAGACCTTGTTCATCACTTGGCCCTAAGCTTCTGAAGAGTATTGATTTGCACCTTTCACTGCACCTGTGCAACATCTTGGAGGCCAGTAGTTGCCTATGTAATAGACCTCTACCTAAATGTCTCAGTTCAGATTTTCTGTCCCCCACTCCCCAAAATCAGGGGAAAGAAGAAGCTGGGAGGAACTGATGGATATCCTGTTTGAATCCTAGGTCCATTTTGAAATGTGGGAGGAATTTGAGGAAAATCCAAAATCCAAAAAAGTAAGCTCTACAGTGATATTTTTCCCAGGCACATATGCAGACTTGGAGAGATCAAACATTTTGGTTGAAGGTAGTTGTCTCTGAATTACTGGATTGTTTTTGATCCAGTGATCTTTGTAGAAAATTGAAGCTGAAATCATAAACCATTGGTTGAACCAAGCATCTCTCCCCAGCCCTAACCATCTATCTACATAATCACCCATGTAATTTCTGTTAAACTTTTAGGAACAACATATAACAATACAGTTATTAAGAGTGAACAGAAGACTCAAACCCTGTCTTGATACATGAATGACATACTGTTGCATAAAACTGGCATATATTAAGTTGCACGGATGCATATTTAGAAAGAAGGCTTATTGTTGAGATGCAACACATCTCACCATAGTGGGAATGACTGATCTAACCTTTAGTTTTGCAATACTGGCGAATATCTGTAGCTCGGGTGTAGGATGAAGGTTCATTCTCTGAGTTTGTGGGTTGGTTTCTGAACATTTCATTACCAGGCTAGGTAACATATTTAGCAGAGTTTAGGGAATGTCAGCTGTGAGTCATCAGTGAGTCTTGGATGGGTCTTGTGATAAGGAGATTATATCAGGTCAGGATAATTGGAAGGTGCTGGTAGCAGGGTTGCATGGGTTGGTGGAGGATCAGTATTGTTCCACATAATCCTTCTCACCAGCAGTTCATATCCCAGTGACCCTGACCTGATATAATCTTATCACAAGACCATCAGAAGAACCACTGATGACTCACAGCTGACCCATCACAAGACCTCACTTGACACACCCACATCTGAATCCTTTATAAATAGAGGAACACTGACATAGTATAGTGCAGTGTTGGTGTTGTGTCTGGGTTTTTCAATTCAATGTATGGAGTGTGAAGGATGTATGTTTGTGTTTATTTTCATGGTCATGATATGCACTGAAGATGGTGTTTGATTTCGTTGTACGAGGTGCAATGACAATCAAGTAAAGTAAGGTAAACATCCCTTAAACTCTGCTGAAGATGTTACCTAGCCTGGTAACAAAATGTTTGGAAACCAGCCCACAAACTTGGAGAATGAACCCTCACCCTAACCTTAAATGTTAAGTTTGGGGGGAAATAACTCTGCCACCTTTCACATCCTTGAATTTCTTGTGCCTTAATTGACTGAATCTTTATACTGAACATAGATGGGAAAGCTGTTCATAGAGAAAGTCTGGACTGTCTAAGTTGAATACATTGCTATTCTAGTGGTGAGCAACTTTAAACAATATGTATCTTGCTTTAAAAGTAGGGATGGATTTCCCATTCCTTTTCTGTCAGCAAAATAATTTGGTTCTGAATGGGACCCACTAATGTTATTGGTGAATTTTTTTTTTGCCATTCAGTAGTGGTGGTTGGATTTTAGTTGGGTTTTCACTTGAGTCATCCTTTGCCTAATACCAAGGTTTATAAGGCCCCTTCTTCTGGCATTGACTTCTGATGAGATAATAGCCAAGCTGCAATGTATTTCTAACAATTGCAGGACCCCGGGGACAAGTGATCATTTGCAACTTGCTAGCTGGCTTCCAACACGCAAAATCAATAGGCAAAGACAGATTCGTTTAACAGCAGCATGATTCACTTAATACATGCCAAGGTTTGCTTAACAACTATGGCAAGATTTAGGCATGACTAACTTAATCATCGTCTTGCACAACAATAGAAATTCTGGTCCCAACTGTGGTCAATGAGGACTACCTGTCACTGAAATACAGTTAACATTAAGATTAAATGAAACATTGCTAACATGCTTCACTTACAGCTAAAAGAGAAATCAACATTTGGAGGAGCTTTGGTGAGCCAATGTTAAAGTCGCTTTCATTCATACCCTTTGATCCACATCTGAATATTGTTGCTGACAATTAGGAACATAGTTTTTACCCTGGGGAAGCAGAAAATATAGAACTGTAATATAAATTTTTATGAGGGTTAGAAAACAGAGCGTGCCCCCCAGAATTCACTTCAAAAGCTGTACTAGAATGTCAGTAGAATGTGGAACCATTTCAGAAAAGGCATCTCCATCTTGGCAAAGCAGAAAGCATGAGAAAGAAACAAAACAACCCCCCCCCCCCCNAGAAACAAAACACCCCCCCCCCCCCTTGTCTGAGTTATACTTGTTGAAATAGATTGGGGCTTTGTTAGGCTTTCAGAATTTGTTTTAACTCCCGAAACTTAAAAATGCTTGCCAAGACTCCTGATTTTCTGATTTTGTGTGTCTCGAACGTCTGAGAGAAAAGGTTAGGGAGAAATTCTGCCTCAACCCAAGTGTGACATGGCCCCAACCATTGTGAATTCTCATCCCACTGTACCCTGTGTGTCTTGTCAGTAAATGTCACAAATTCTCATCCTACGTTACAAGGGTGACCTGGAAATCTCCTGCTGTAAACTCCATAAAGGCTCTGTTCTTTGCCGAGGTTGCTTGCAGCATGTTTTTTTTTT
This sequence comes from Laticauda laticaudata, assembly GCA_004320025.1. Lineage (NCBI taxonomy): Eukaryota > Metazoa > Chordata > Lepidosauria > Squamata > Elapidae > Laticauda > Laticauda laticaudata. Next base: position 59,468 of record BHFT01018324.1, read on the forward strand.
TTTTTGCTGTGGGTGGGCTGATGCTTCCTGTGTTCCCATCCTCTCCATGACAGTGATAAGTAGATCTTATTTCCCCCACAAAGGCACACTAAGACTACAGTTTATGCTCTCCTTTGAAAGGAGCTGACCTTGAAAAGGCCATGCTGAACACCCTGCTGCTGCTGCTCAAGAAAAGGGAAGGAAGAAAGCAATTTCTTTTTGCATTTGCACATCCATCTGAAGGATATTAAATATTTATTTGGGGCCTATGGAGAATGTCAACACATTTCCCAGATGCAGAAGTCATTAGTCGTGTGGTATTGTATCGTGCAGTGAAGAAAGAAACAGGTTTCTCAATGAATTCAGGAAAAGCTGCGAGCAGATACAACTGCAATGTCAGCTAGAAAATTTCTGTGGAACACAGTACAGCAAGATTTGCCCTCGAACACACAAAAAAAATCCCTACTTCATTTGCTTTATTTACATGGCATTTGCTGATCTCTTTACATTTTTAGAGAGCCTTCCTCTCCATAATTTGAATTTGTGTTTCAAGTAATGCAATTTCAATTTTGCAGTATTTGCACACTGGGATCTGCAAGTGACAGTTCCATTAACTGTTGTGAATGTTCCCAAAAGGGTGCTCAGAAGTGTTAATATGCCCAGATACTTCCCTAGGTGCCTGCCAACCTCTTGGACCCTTCAGAATGTTTTGTTCCTCTTTTTTTTAAAATAAAAATAAAAAATCATGAAACCTCCAGTATTATCTTTATTTTCAGGAATAATTGTGGCATAATTGTCACATTAATGGATCTCCCACCATTGCAAATATATATCCATAAGCTTATATTTAGGGACTGAAGTTTGTGTTTTTAAAATACAACAATTCATTCTCTGCTTCCACATATTGACTAATGACATTGTGCCTCTAGGTGTCTGTCTAACATAGAGGGTGAGCCTTCCAGGATGTGTCTGCTCAGAAATAAGAGTGATTGAGTTCATTTGGATTTACTCCCAGGTAGGTACATGATTGAAGCCTTTGTTTATGACTTAATTTATCAATACTAAAGCGATTGTACAGCTAAAGCAAATCCACCACCACATAACTCACCGATGTCCTTGCAATATTATTTCTTTTCTATGACTTCGTTAATGTTAAGAATCATATTTCAGCTTTTGCTGTTCCATTTGTAAGATATATTGATATAAAATGAACAGACCAGTACATGTCTAATGTGCAATTCCAAATTGTTCTCCAAGTCTTCAGGGGGATTTTAGGTCTCTGTTGTTTTGAGGCAGGACAATGAAAGATCAAGCTCTATGTATTTGTTAATAGAAATGGCAGAACTTTTCGATTAAGCTGATACATGGTCTCTATTGCTCAGGGGAAATGAAAAGCAGAAAGAAAAAGAGAGTTAAATTGGATTAAACTGTTAATTTTGTTTGATCACTTGCTTAGTGTGTGTACATGTGGCGCACAGATCTACGTGTTGTTCTCAGTTCTACCAGAAAAACAAAACAAGTTTTCAGACAGTAAATCACAACTAGGCATTACATTCCAAGGAATAATTCCAGCCATATGAAATGCTGCAAGAACCTTGTGAAGTGTAGCTCAAATGCCTCCCATGTAGAAAGTTCCAGCTTCAGTCCTTGATATACTCAGTGGATATGGAAGTGGGGGCAGAGAGGGGAAAGAGGACATGTGTCAAAATGTAGATGCTGCCCTGGATATCTGCCTGAAATTTTGGAAAGCTAGTGAGAACCAGAATATTTATCTCGATATTAATCCTTATTTGAAGGACAAATAACCCAACCTGGTATATAATAGCTATTCTGGGGGCATCCACACTAGTATTTTCATGCCCTCATATTCTGCCATAATCACAATTGCAACCAGGACCATACCAGATGAATATCTATATCTAAAACTATATCTATATCTAAAACTATATATCCAAAACTATCTGTCTGTGCGTGCATATATACGTACATGCATATCAGGTTATCTGAGAGACCGTCTCTTGCCAGTCACATCTACCCTACCCATCAGAGTGGGAAGGCAGGGAATGTTGCGGGTCCAGTCCCTGAGGGAGATACACCTGGTGGGAGCTAAAAGAAGAGCCTTCTTCCTCTCTCTGGAACATCATTTCCCCAAAGATTAGAACGGCCCCCTTACTAATACTCTTCCGGAAGGCTCTGAAGAGCTGATTCTGCAGGGCCTGGGGAACCCATAGTGGGATGGAGCCCATTGATCTGCTGTTGCCGGGGCGGGGGTGGGTGAGAGTTGGGGGGTGATTTTGTTATATTGTATTATATTAATTTATTTGATTCTTTTTATTAGCTTTTATTGTTTTAAATGTGGTTTTATATTCTGTAAGCCTCCTTGAGTCGCCATGGGCAAATAGGCCGCAATATAAATTCAAATAAATAAATAATAAGATAAATATCTAAGGAAGTTGAGATATCAGTGATGGGGGACCAATTGCAGATATTATTTAGCTTTTAGTTCTTATGAAAGCACCAGCCAAGCATATATTACCAAAACCTAGTTATGGGAGAAAGGAAATTAATCTCTCCAGTCTTGTGCACGATAATAGTTTGCTGTAGCAGGCCAGAGCTACAGGGCAAGGAGGTGGTGTGAACTGAAGTGAGATAGGGGGACAGAGATGAAGATACCAAAAGTTTTTTGTGAGAAATTTTCATCATTCTTTATAAATAAAGTCAACCTGATTTCCCTTGATTTTGACTCCAGTATTGACACAGGTCATAGGGAGTTAACCTTGATAATTGCTTGTCAGTTCAGATTGATTCTTTTCAACTTGTAAATCTCAAGGATTTGAACAGGGCTTTGTAGAAATGAGAACCACTGCTTGTTTACTCAACACTTGCCACTGTGATTAAGTTAGCTAAGCTATAGCTAGGATCAAGGTGAATGGAAGTGCCTAGTATTTCTTGGAGCCCAGGATGCATTCCTGTCTATCTTAAGGATGCCTTTATAAAGCTTACTTAAGAAGTCCTTCTTGACTTGGAAGACCCCTCCGATTATAACCCAGTTTCTAATATCCCATTCTTGGGAAAGGCAGCTAAGAAACTGGCACTATTCCAGGTGCATCTCAATGAGGCAGATATTTTGGCCCCACTTCTATTGGGATCATATATAGGATGTGGTGCTTAGGTTGTTTTGATTACCTTAAGGGAAGGCCTATGCTGGAAACCATAGTGTAGCACTGCTAGTTTTCTTAGGTATTGTTGGGTACCAATGATGATGATATCCTTTTGGACCAATTAATGTAATTAGGCTTTGGGGCGCTGTTTTGCAGTAGGGTCTAGTCTTTTCTATCAGGTTGTACATTACTCAAAAAATGATGCTGGGTTACTCCCGTTTGATTCTCATTAAATTGTTATGCAGATAGTCCTTGACTTACAACAGTTTGTTTAGTGACCATTTGAAGTTACAACAGCACTGAAGAAAGTTACTTATAACCATTTTTTATCCTTATGACCATTGTAGCATCCCCGCAGTCACATGATCAAAATTCAGATGCTTGGCAAGTGGTTCATATTTATGACGATTGCATGATCCCGGGGTCATGTGATCACCTTTTATGACCTTCTGAAAAGCAAAGTCAATGGCAAAGCCAGATTCACTTAACAACCACTTTACTCATTTGACAAATGCAATGATTCACTGAACAACGGTGGCAAGAAAATTAGCAAAATGGGGCAAACTCACTTAACAAATGTTTCACTTAGCAACATTCATTTTGGGGCTCAATTGTGGCCATAACTCGAGGATTATCTGCATGAGATTACTCAGGGTTCTAGCTTGTCTTTTTCAACCTCTACCTGAACCTTTCAACCTCTACCTTTCAACCTCTGACTGCTTCCATGGAATTAGAAGATAAGGAGTAGAAGAACTTTGGGTGGCCTCCCTCAATGATTTCAGGTAATGTCTTTGAACATTGTCTAAGTAATCATCTTAGTAATGGTCTAGATGACATAGAATGAATTAGAATGAAATCCAGACAAAATGAAGATGCTGTTCATAATAAGGAAAAATTGATTCTGGCATTGAAGGGAAACATGCTGTTGATGATGATACATTTCCTCGTAAGAAGCAGATTTGCAACTTTGAAGTGTGTCTTCATCTCCAGCTGTTCCTGGATTTGCAAATGGTAGACATGATGAACAGCATGTTTGCAGTTATGATTACTGTCTCAACCATGATCCTCCCTGAACTTGCCAGACTTAGTGACTGTTATTCATGCTTCATTACAATCTACCCTGATTTCTACAATGTGCCATACATTGGGCTGACTACCTTTGAAAAGTGCTTCCAAAAGTGCTTGGAAATTGCAATTAATGCAAAATGGGCAAACATCTAGATGTTTACCTTTACACTGGCTAAAGGCTAGGTCCCACTGGCCGAAGGACGCAAAACGTATGCATAAAGGACACAGCAGATGAGCAAAATTTCGGGGGTGGCTCCAGCCATTGTCATCCGCTCCAAAAAGTGGT
>BHFT01018325.1:0-31082 GCA_004320025.1 Laticauda laticaudata
ATCATCAGGCTTCTGTATTGAGTTCGTCTGACGAACGAACGAATAAAGCAATCAGTTTTTAGACTAGTGTTCTACCTGTGTATTGTAGCATGTTTTTATCTACTATATATGTTATTTAGGATTAAATGAACATTCTTTTCTTTTAATGTTTATTCAACCAGCCATATTAATCCATTCCCAATGCCCACCAATTTTATTGTGAAGTAGAATTACAACTTGGGCTCCAGTGATTGAGATTGTTTTGAACACTAAGCATAAATGGGAACTGTTAAGTTCAACTTATTCTGGAATGAAGTTGTACAAGTCCTTAATTTTTGCTCTACTCAGCAGTTTTATGCAACTATTGTAGTTGGCACTAATATAAAAGGTTGAAATTTGTGTCTGATGTATTTTTATACAAAAAAACGTTATAGGGTACATTTTTGAGTCATTCGCAAACACAGTCAATTAATTATCCAATTAAAATGTACTTCATAACTTGACAAAATGCTAAACTTAAATGCTACAATCACCTCAGTTTCACCTTTCAGAATGCAGTCATATTGGGGAAATGTCATCCAAGAAAAATGTTGGAAGTTCAACAGTCCAATTTAGTTGTTTTTTAGTTGAAACATGATACTCCTCAACATTATATTGTGCATATCGCAATACATACACACAAATACCAATAAATGAAACTGAATGTGTTTATCATGACATTTTTATTATGTCATAGGTTTACTAGTTGATGTTGTTGTGGTGTTCTCAGCTGTTTAACAGTGGATATGCCTTTGGTCTATGTTTTGTTGAAGGTTTTTAGATGTTATATATAATTTTGGTGTTCCTACAAGATAATGGTACAAAGTTTGGTGTAGTGATACATGATTGTCTTGATTTGAATGAAGGCTTGAAGGGGGAAGGATGAATGAATTTCCAGATGGAATTAAATAGGCAGACATTGCTTGATACTGAAGATGGGCAGGCTGTTCCCAGCAATAGCTCTCCAGATGCTGCATAAGACCCATCCTTGAGAAGATCACAGGATCACTTGTGGATATTAAGAATGGAAGACCCTTGCTCTTTGAATACTTCCATTAACAACTCCTCTTGAATTATTGGCCCACTTACTCTGAAACTGTACAGAAATGAATATTAATTAACCAGATTGAAAATTATGCTTTCTCTCTGGACCCCCCCCAAAAGGGCAAGAAACTATAGAAAACAATTCTTCCTGACTACCTTGAAAATTGTATTCAGAGGGTCTGCTATTGAGACAATACGTGTTGCCTGTTTTTGTTTAAGCATCATTTCAAGGGATTCTGTCAAAATCTACTTCTTTTCTGTAACATTTTGTTTATTATTCCTTGAGTATACTGCCCTTTGTGTTGGCTTCTGATAAGTTTCAATTAGTTTCACAGTATCTGAAATCCTTTTTGCAGGTTATCCAGTGAAGTCAAATGTAAGAACTAGGAATAGATGCAGCAGAGCATTGATTATTCCAAATGCTATACATCCTTTCTATATTTGCTCCTTTGACCTACATATGTAAAAAATCTGAAGAAAAATAATCATTTGTTCTCACATAGGGCCATCCATATAACTATTGGCTGTTCTTTCTTTTTTTTTTCTATGAATATTATTAAAAGTTTTACAAAGGACATAAAGCCAACACAAACTAATATAGAGTAAAAGAAGTAAAGAAAGAAAGAAAACGTGTGGAAAGAGAAAAGAAAAAGAACTGAAGAGTAGTTTATGATATCCTCTGCAGCAAATATAAATACATAATTATCTCTTACTCTATGATTACAAACAAGAATAACTCACTTTTTTTCTATTAGCCAGGTGGGTTTTTTTCCTAATCATCAGAGGAACAAATTATAGGTACATCATTTTTTCTTCAGATCTTCTCTGAATAACATTCAAAATGGAGAAAACAGGATACAAAATTTGGGCTATACACTGAAAGCTCAAATCTACCTCCATAGCTCTCTACATAAGGCTTGTATAACATGCCTCTTCTAGGCCAATCTTTCTGGGTCCACAAATCAGCAGTGGCAGAGGCAGGAGAAGGGGTGGTTTCACACATGCAACCTAAATCCCATATATGCTCAAATGAAGTTACATGCACTCACCCATCACTTGCTAAGACCAGTTCCCAACAGGTTGTGGACTGATACTGGTTCTTGGCCCAGGAGTAGGGGGTTGGGTATTAGGGATGCCTGTTCTAAGCTGTATGTTCCCTGAAAATATGTAAAGTTAACCAACCATTTTTATAATCCCATCCAAATAATACAAGGAGATTAAGAGCCTGAAACCTGGTTGGGAAGCAAAGGGGGCATTCCCCTTTCTGAAAAGTACTCTCCATAATTTCAGGTGCTAGGCCAATGCAGTGGAATGGCTATTATTATCTGTGAATCTCTAGCAACCCTGCACCAGACATTGCCAGAAATTAGGCCCTTTTTGTGAGATTGGGCTGTAGGAATCAGGGTGTGGTGGATTTGATTTACCTTCAGGCATTGTAGCACTATCCCTATCCATGATCCTGAACTCTGTGTCTAGGTTGGCAAGGAAGTTATTCTAGTTTGTGATTCTGGAGGATTTCCCTCGCCTTGTAGGTCATGACTGCCATGGATTTGATTCAACTTATTCCCATTCAGACTTTGGATCTGGAGTTTGGTGTGGTCATTACTTGTAGTACGAGTGCTGGGATCTGAATCTAGTGAATGTTAATATCAGTTCTATACCATGGATGCTTTTCTTTCTCTTGACTTTAGTCTTCTTTTGCTGCTACCTTCACTGCTCATTAGCTCAGCCCACTCCTGGATATCAAATAAAATGGGCATGTTCCAAGTCCCTTCCCTTCAACACTATCTTCTTGTGGGTCTTCAGAGGCCCAGCCTCTATTGAATCCCCTGCCTTATGGAACACCCTCCATGCTGAGATCCAACATGCCCCCACCACTTCCCAACACTTGGTAACAAAGCCAGCACATAAGACCTGGCTTTGTTACCAAGTGTTGGGAATAGGATGACATCAGGCTGGAATGAGAACATAGTGAGTGGCATCAAGGAAGGGGGAATGTTGCACTAGAATTTTCTATTTTGGTTTAACTGGTTTTTGTGTTTTTATTGTGGTATTTCTTGTTGTATTTTTAGATTGTAAGTTGTCGAGTATTTAAGATATGAGGGAGAGTGGAGCTACACAAATATTTTAAATAAATACATTTAATTGATTAGATTTTACATTAAATTGATATTTAGGTATTGGCTTGATTTTAGCCACTTTGGGGAAATAAATAAAATGTCTCATAATTGACTCCACTGCCATAATTATGAATATTCACCAAAGCTGACTTCTGAGTTCTCTCTGGGTGCCTCAGGAAGAAAAACCAAAAGTGGCCTCTTTCCAGGTCCTATTCTCCATTTGTCTCACTGCATTTGTTTTATGGCAAAAAAAGAGAGCAAAGTTCTCTGAAGCCCACTGCTAAGGTGACTTGTCAAGTGGACAAAGACAAAAAAACCACAAGGAACTAGAATAGAATATAATTTTTATTGGCCAAGTGTGATTGGACAAACAAGGAATTTGTCTTGGTGCAAATGCTCTCTGTATGCATAAACTAAAAGATACATTTGTCAAGAGTCAAGAATCATATAGTACAATACTTAAATAGTCATAGGGTACAATAAGCAAGCAAATCATACCAGGAAACAGTCAATATAAATCGTAAGGATACAAGTGAAAAAGTTAGAGTCATATAGTCACAAGTGACAAGGGATGGGTGATAAGGAGTGAAGACAAGATTTAATACCGTGTGTCAGGCGAAGCACAAGAATTATACCAGTAGTTAGGAGAGCTCCATTCAAAAATCCAGGAAAGAAATACTTAGAACTCTTAGTTTCAGAGAAACAGTATATCTTTAACTGAAGGAATGGAGCCGAACCAATGATTCTGAATCTGAGAATTAGGCGCACATCACATATTATAGAAACTGATGGAGAATGTTCCATCCCAATAGTTCAAATGACCTTAAATTAGAAGTGTGAGTATGATAGTCTGTGGGGCATCTTCAGGTGATAATGAGCCTCTGTCGTTGACCTTGGCCACTTTCATAACGGGTGCAGTTGTGCAGAGAGAAGAAAGCTAAGCCGAGAATAGAAACCTAACTTAGCTATCTCCCCCTCCATTTACAACAGATTGAATTGGAACTTCCGCTCACTTCCCGAACTATGTCTACCCTCCCCCCATTATGTATGGAGTCGAAAGATGCAAGCATAGCAGAAGATTGAAGGCTGGACATCGGGGGTGGGTGCCCTCCTAGAAAAGGAAAATCAACAGGTCCTAGAAGAAAGAGAGGAGAAATAGAAAGACAATTTATTAATCCTTATGGAAATTACAAAACAACACACCCAAGGCTTATAGATACTTGTGAACGAAATGTTTGCCAGACTTAGGGCTTAACATTCGTTTGTTGACCGACCGATGCGGCTTGTGAAGAAGGGAAATGTTCATAGGCTACAGATACTGGAGTCGACCTCATTTGCGAGAGTCAGAATTTCTTTCACTTCATAATGTTGTTCGTTGCTTTTTCGCGTGACTGGGGGGTTTTGGGAAGGGTGGTGAGGAAGGCGGTGGCTTAAGTCAGTATTGGGGATGGGAGGGGGGTAGCCTGGTCTGGGTTTGAGTTCAGAAAAGTCGTAGATTCGAGGGTTGAAGCTAACTAACTATGGGATAAAGCTCTGCATGAATTCATCGATGAATTTGGGTAAGGTTTAAGTGGACTGGTTACAGGATTATAATCCCGTCACTGTGAATGTGGACCCAACGTACTGGACCAACTTCTTTGATACTTGTTTGGAGTGGTCTGCGAGTATCGGGACAGAAAAACCTTGGTCACCAATTTATAGTCTTTCTGGGGGGATCCTATTTCTGGTCTGGCAATTTAGAGCTTATGGGCCCTCATCAGATGCATTTGCGTGTTTACTGCAGTTTATAGTTTGGAGTTGAGTTATCATTCACAACTAATGGAGGTTAGTTTTTTCATGAGGCAAGTTCAGGTATGGGACGAAATCTTGTTCTCTGAGAGCCACTTAAATGGAGTAATATCCAGTACTGGCTGTGTAGGAGTTATATCCACTCTGGCAAGCTGGTAATAATCGGACAGTTTATCTTTTGATAATTTATGTAAATCGAGATAGTTGTTTCTAACAGCTGGCGTTAAGTCTCGCATCACAGGTCCCATTGGATTTGGTGGTGGCCGAGATTAACTGGTGGACTATTAACTTAGGCAATCTTTCCAAAAAATTTGAGGAATGGCGCCCTCTGTCAGAAGATTTGCGTTCCGGGACGCCATGCGTAACCTATAGATATGTGGATAAAACAGTTTACCCAGCGTTGAGCAGAGGGAATCTCTTGGAAGCAACGGTATGCAAATGTACTTGTTTGGAAAACAATCAGTCATCTACCCAGATGACCGGTGTTTCCACTGTCCGGGCCTTGTACTATAGAAGTCGCATAGAGATGTTCCTTCAGGTGATGCCGTTGGGTCTACGCTACATTTTGCGTAAGCAATCCGACTGGCTTACAGGGAGTCTCTTTGTCCGAAGCAACAACACTGACAGTCTAGCACATGAAGCTTCAGCGTCTTCTTTAAAGATAGGCCCCCGAATTGCTGCTAACCAGATGTAAGGTTTCACAATCCGAAGTGGGCCGCTGCTTAGAATCAATGGAGGCCTGTTGGTGTAGTATTTGGTCTCTCGAATACCTGTGTGCACATACATTGGCGCTCACCAAGACAAACCATCCGTAATTGTATAGGTTCTTGAAATGAGCAGGAACCATTCCGTCGTTTTAAAGCTTTCCTTTTAATTGTTCTGGCCTTAGGTCATTCGATAAACACCACTCTTGTTCTTCTGTCGTTTTGAGCTCTGGTGAGCACTTGGGGCGGCTTAGATTTTTGGCTGAGACAATTGGGCTTACACCTCCTTGGTGGCGTGCCATGTATATTGAGGGTGAAGTCTATGAGAGAGTCGATGCCGCCCATGAAGTTCTTGCCCGGCCTGGTATGTACTTAATGAGAAATTGAATTCGCTGTGGAAGTGACTGTGAAGGCCAGCGATATTGGTTTAGAGGAGAGCTTCCAGGGTGTTTTTAAAGCTTCCCAGATTCTTAATGATCAGTCCATAGCCTCAATACGGGTGTTTTGCTCCTTCCAGGGAATGTTCCAGGTGAGCAAAGCTCCATATGAGATGCTAAAAGCTTCGCTTTCTCCCAGACGCCCATCTTCTCTCTGTTCAGACAGCTTATGTGAGGTATGCAGAAGGCTGAAAGCCCTCTGCATGATTGAAGTAATATCTGCCCATAGCCCAATCACTGCCATCGGCTTGAATATACAAGGAGTGTCCATATCTGGGTGTTTCAGCAACTGGTTCTGCAGCAAAAGTCATTATGCTTTTCAAAGTGGCGTTTGGCACTCCATGAGGCACCCAGCGGCCTGTTCCTGCTTGGGCTTGCAGCTGCCTTTTGTGTTGTCAAGATGTGGTGATGGGCATGCTATGCTGGGCAAGATGTCGGGATGAATTGCCGGTAAAAGAAATTGCAATTTCCCAGTAAAACTTTGAAGTTGTGTTGTCTGGCGTGGCGTGGTGGAGCCGCCTCCGAGAACAGCAGTACGTTTCATGGATCACTCTGAGTGCGTTCAGAGTGAAATGGCGATATCAAATAGTCAATTTTGTCTTGGTGGAAATTACATGGTTGTGATCAATTATGCATATCATACTTCAGCGCACAGCAGTTTTTTAAAACGCGTAACTGCCTAGACTTTCCACCATGTTCATACTAGGGTCTCTGCGTGTAGATAAGAAGTATCATCAAGATAACAGAACCCCCTGTATAAATGTTTTCATGTAACAGTTGATTGATCATTGCATGAATACAGGCTGAAGGCCCTTGTAACCAAAAGGAAGGAACGTTGGATGAAACACCCATAGGTGCAGTTAAGAACAGTCTTTCCACTCAATCCGCTCCTTAAGGTTGGATCCGGTAAGTATGGCTTCTACTCACTCCCAACTTCGTGAAGATCTTATCCTTCTGCGCTAAAGTTGGGGCAACATGTGCCTCTCATAAATAAGGGGTTGCACGTTTTCACAGATAATGCGTCATATATTCGTATCCACTAAAGCGTCTTGGAACATCTTTCTTTTCACGGAACGACACTGGGGGGCCGCTACGCGGGGCCTAGGCAGGTTGTAGAACCACGCTCTTCCAGATTTTAAATTCTAATTAAACATCGTTAGCTGTTCCAAATCTTCGTGGGTCATTGGAGTATACTTGTGTCTGGGCAGCGTTCACGTCCAGAGGCATAGTAATTCTCATGAAGCACAGTCCATTGGGCCAGTGAGGTGCGGAAGTCATCCGGCTTCTCTTGAAACACTTTCTGTTAGAATCCAAGTAAGCTCCTTGGGAATTATCTCCTCATCTTCATTGGGCTGAGTAGCCTGTGAAGCTATTTCATGTAGGTCCTCGTTCGGCTGGATCTGGCCCCTTCCATCTGGCCGTATGCTGTGTTGTGTGTGCGCAATCAACGCTTTCTCAGTGTAACCTGGGGGTTCATTTTCTGGAGCAGATGGCAAGTCCCGCTAGTATATGGTTGTGCATTCCAGGGACGAACAATAAAACAGGCAGGGTTTTCATCATGCTCTGGTCATGATCATTCTTTCTATAAGTTCGCGTGGGACAGAAACGAGCGGGGCAACCGCAGCCACTGAATCCATTCTAGGTGCAATAATGGACAAGTGGGCAATCTTCAATAGTTTGAGCTTTATAGCCCATTTTCTTCACTACTGTCGTGTTGATTATACACCTTGTGCACGCCAGAATTAACAGGCTAGCATGCTCCCTTCGACCCCTGAATTGGGTACGCTCAATCTCACCGTTGAATTGGTCGTGGGCCATGAGGCTGGACGTTACGCAGGTATAATTCATGCTTCCAAGTAGAACGTCCCTGTTCACTGGGCTTCTGATTCCTCTCCTGTGGGAGGGGTGACTCTGCCCGTGTGCTCATTTCAACTTAGTGCTGGTTTCGGAGTTTCGTGGGGTGTAGTTCAGGTTTCTTTCCTTACTTTGCGCCTTGGCTTCCAATTTGACGTCTGCAGTTTCACAGCCCGCGGTGACCTTCTTTCCCTGCATGCGAAAGGCAGGAGGGTTGGGTCTTGCCGCCGCTTCCTGCCTTGCCTGAGGTTAGAGCCTCGTTGAGGGCATGGGGGGAAAGAGTTATAACCTCCCATACTCCTCCGCGTTACGTTCGGAAGTAAATAATTTTCCACTTCTTCTGCCAGCAAAGTAGACATCTCCCAAATTTTGGGGTCTCTTTAGCAGATGCATCTCTGGTTACCATCTTCATTTTAACCATCTTAAACAGTCTATTCAGGGCTCTTGGGCAGCTCTGAGAATGGTCTGCCTAACTGTCTATAATTCTTGGGTGTATATCAACACAGACCTCGCGCCCTGTGTTATGGTTTTCATCTGAATTCGGGCCTTGCAACCTCCGGCCATGGGTCCTCAAACCTGGCCAGGCAGTCAGGCGTATATAATAGGCGTTATATAATTCAAACTGAGGAGGTCATTTTCATTATCAAATCACCATCCTCTGCTGCTATTCCCTCTGCAGGAAGGCGGCCTGGGAGAACATCGGACTCGTCACTTGGCTGCTTCTGATGGGGTAAATCCTCTCGCCATATTCCTCCATATATGGCTCAAACTTTAGCAGGAGAGTAAAGTCGCCAGGCGTTGTGCGATCCCCCGTATTTTACTTCGTAATTGTGTAGGGCTAGCCTAGGAGTCTCTACGGCCTTCTAGGCAATTCCACCTCCTGCTGAAGGCCCCGGGCTGCGTGCCTGATCGCGGTTGGATTTTAATGGGAGTAGGTGAGCTGCTCTGCTTCTTCGCTAGGCTGGGGGCTTTTCCTCCCCTTCATACCTTTGTGTGAGTGAGGTGTCAAGGCTCATCAGGAGTCTCGCTGGCTTGATCACAAGTAGTTCCTCTGTTTCCTGTCTCTTGCCAAGGCTCCTCTTTTCCACGCCGGTCAGGTAGTTGTGAACTCAGGGGTGAGGTCTCCTTCTGGATCTTTTCAACAAGGCCCACTGACCATGCTGGGTTCCACAGCTGGATCCTCTTCCAGAGCTGAGCTCTGCCTAGCGATTGGCTTCTTGCATCAGAAAGATCTTTGCCTCCCATGGCTTCCCAGATCCTCCTGTCGCCTATTTGAGAGATGACATGCAATGTCCAGGCCCCCCTTCGAGAGGAAAATTGGTATTTCTCTGTGGGTGGGCAGGTGGATGAGATTCAGAATTAATGTGAGGTCGGAGCTCGCATTCAACTCCAGTGAAAGAAATACTTAGACTCTTTAGTTTTAGAGGAGATATCTTTTTAACTGAAAGGTGGAAGTGGTGAGCAACCAAGAAGTTCTGAATCTTGAAGACAATGTAGGCGTGCAATTCATATATAGAAAAGTACTGGAGAATTTTCCCACCCCCTCATTAGTCATCAATATGAAACACTGTCCATTAGAAAGTGTGTGGATATGATGGCATGTGGGCGATTTCAGGTGGATGATGAGGGCCTCTGTCCAGTTGACTGGCATTTTTGATGAACCGGGTTTGCAGTTGTCGCATAGAGAAGAAAGCTTAAGCGAGAGATAGAAACCTAATACGTCTAGCTTATGCTGCGCGCTCCATGTTAACAACGGATGGATGTAACACCTCCAGCTACTTCCCACTATTCTACCTCCCTTTTCCCCGCGTCCCTGTTACTTATAGCAGTCAAAAGGTAGGCAAAGCTAAATAGGGAGATATTTTCTGAAGGCTGACATCCGCGTGTTTTGTCCTCGCATAATGAAGGCCGGGGCTTATTTTGTTTTTGGACGCTGAAAATCGGCTAGGCGTGTCTTTCGGAATGACTTAAGTGTTCTCGCGCCACCTTTATTGATAGGCTGACAGACTGTAGCCGTTGACAGTTGCAGTGATGGGAGTGGGCGGTCTAGGGAGAGATTTTGTTCACGGATTTGAAAGGTCTCAGCTTTGGTTGTTGGGGCAGTGGCAATTGGCTGGGCCGCTTTCCACTTCTGTTCTTTAGGGGCAGTCTCTTCCAGCAATGGGAGTTTCGCAAGTGCGGTCAACAACCACTTTCGAATCGGTGAGGTGCCGCGTAATGGATAGTGTGTCTGCACTCAGTGAGGGGATAGTGGTGTTGCGCTCGCCGCCAGGTACGGCTTCTCTGGCTGGTATGACTTTAGTGTGCTGTTTTGTGTGATCCTGTCTGGTTCTTTGGGGTATGCTCCCTCGCTCGAAGACCGCACTTGGGGAGCTCCCATCGCCGGAAAGAGACTGCCCTAAAGGCGAGGGGAAGGAACAGCCGTGCCTCGGCCCAAAGCAGCTGGGGACTGTGTTCTCAAGGGAGCTTTTGATTGGCCAATAGAAGCGGCCTCGCGGCAAGGGGAGTGTGTGTGTGTGTATGCACTTGCCCCAGGCCACTTCTACCAGCCAATCCAAGTGGCTGTTGACCGCACTTGGGGAGCTTCCATCACCTGAAAGAGACTTCCCTAAAGGTGAGGGGAAGGGGCAGCCATGCCTCACCCCAAAGCAGCTGGGAACTGTGTCCTCAAGGGAGGTTTCAATCAGCAGATAGAAGCAGCCTCGCGGCAAGGGGAGTGTGTGTGTGCTCTTGTCCCAGGCCGCTTCTACCAGCCGATTGAAGTGACTGTTGACCGCACTTGGGGAGCTCCCATCGCTGGAAAGAGACTGCCCTAAAGGTGAGGGGACAGGGGCAGCTATGCCTCGTCCCGAAGCAGCTGGGGACTGTGTTCTCAAGAGAGCTAGCTTTCGCTCGGCAGATAGAAGCAGCCTCGCGGTGAGGGGAGTGTGTGTGTGCACTCACCCCAGGTCGCTTCTACCGGCTGATCAAAGTGGCTGTTGACCGCACTTGGGGAGCTTCCACCACTGGAAAGAGACTTCCCTAAAGGCGAGGGGAAGGGGCAGCTGTGCCTCGCCCCAAAGCAGCTGGGGACTGTGTCCTCAAGGGAGCTTTCAATTGGCCAATAGAAGCGGCCTAGCAGTGAGGGGAGTGTGTGTGTGTGCTCGCCCCAAGGCTCCTACTACCAGCCGATTGAACTGGCTGGTGAATCTGTCTTCAAGAGAGCTTCAGTCGGCTATCAGGGTATTCTAGCCTAGGCTACCTGCAGGGCACTCCAAAAGGCAAGTTTTCTCCCATCCCCGTCCTTCCCCCCATTTCTCTTCACCTTGTGTTCTAACGAACGATGTGAGAAATGGTAGGGAAACACATGGTTTTAATAGGCCTAAATTTAGGGGACAGGGCTTAATTTCACCTCATGTCTAGAAATCATGCTGGGCCTTCCTATTGGTGGTGGCCATATTGTTGGAGAAACACGGTGGTAAATTTTTATGTGAAGCAAAAGACGTCCTAGTAACCCCTGGCTAAATGCTTCAGAAACCAAGGATTATTCCTAGTCTACCTTCATTTAATCCAGTTATGGATTTGCTTAAAACATTTTAAATCCTGATAAATACATTAATTCAAAATAAGGCATTTTTTTCTACAATTGCAGATAACGGAGTATATAATTTAACTGGTGCTGGAACTAATTTCCCAAGTTATTTTTTCCATGGTTTATATTTTAAATTTCATTCTGAATTTTTTGTTTCACACAGAACCACAAAAGGAAGATTTGATCAGATTAAATGTAAGGCCCAGCTGATTAATTACAAGGTTATTGCAGTACCATTGGACTGATTTTAATTCTTAGTTCCACCACCCACCATCATCTGTCAGATTAAGCTCCATTAGAACACCATTAATTTTAGTGATAACATGACTCCCTGTTCAGGTGAGGTATTAAAAAGAAGGCAGGAAGGAGATAACTCAATATTAACTTTTCATTTTTAGACACTCTAGAAACAAAGTTTAATAAAAGTTAATCACTCTCTGGACATTACAGTCCAAAATTGCAATCAAAAGAAAAAACCAAAGCAAACAATTCATAAGCCTTGCTTAATAGCAGCATTTTATAAATTGATACTTTCTAAAAAATATTTATCTGGGTAATAGTAAACTAGAATTTGCTATGTATTCACTGGAGCACTTAAACCAAGAAAAAAAGAAGGAGGTAATTCGAGTTTGCATCCTGAAAGCATCAATCAATACACTGTGTGTGCCTTGGCATGGTGGTATCCAGAAACAGTACTTTGGTGTGCATGGTAATCTCTAGAGATCCTAAATATTATAAATGTGCTTGAGTAAAACTGAGTTGTGTTTGTGGTACACTAGCAAAAACGTACTAAAAATTACTGATAATGTTCTTTCTGTTAGCAGGAAGTGCTACATGAAGCTTGGGTTTGATTAAAGATGGTAATCTTCTATATCTTACTATAAACATTACATGGGAATCTTGACTGTTCAATGTCGTGATGATCACCCATTGTGGACCTATAATTGATCACCATGTCATAGGAGGATTCAAATATAACAGAAAGAAATAGTAAAGAAACGAAGGAAGAAAAAAAGATAAGTGTGCCTATGTAGTAAGAGAAAAGGGAATAAAATGGAACTGAATACAGATGGCCTAATAGCAATAGCAATAACACTTAGAGTTATATACTGCTCCATAGTGCTTAAAATACTTTCTAATTGATTTACAAAGTCATCATATTGCCCCCCAAAATCTGGCTCCTTATTTTAGTGACCTCGGAAGGATAGAATACTTTGAGATGGTCAGAATCGGACTGCTGACAAACAGCAGAGTTAGCCTACAATACTGCATTCTAATCACTGCACTACCGTGGCTCTATGGAATGCAGTTGACTAATTCATGCAAAAGAAAGTAAACATTTTAAAAATGCAAGTGTTAAAATTCCCTGTGGACAGCCTACCCCCTCCCCCAAAATACAGGTAGTCATTGACTTATGGCCAAAATTGAGTTTGTGTTTCTGTTGCTAAGTGAGACAGTTGTTAAGTGAATTTTGCCCCATTTTACAATCTTTTTTACCACAGTTGTTAAGTGAATCATTGCACTTGTTAAGTTAGTTTCATGTTGTTAAGTGAGTCTGGCTTCCCATTGTCTTTGCTTGTCAGAGGTTCACATAACCTTGGGACACTGCAACCATCATAAATATCAACCAATTGCCAAGCACCTGAATTTTGATCATGTGACCAAGTAAGTGAGAAAAATAGTCACAAAGTCATGTTTTTCACTGCTGTTGTAACTTCAAATGGTCAGTAAATGAACTTTTGTAAATCAAAGACTGCTTGTTCAGATAAACCTTTACTCTTTCAGCTTTCAGAAAGCTGGAAAGACCTGGTTCTTCCCCAGACCTTGTCCATAGGACATTGGTTTGGAAGTCCCAGAGAAGAAGCTTCTTGCATGAAAAGTGAAATGTCTTCAAAGAAAAACCAGGAAGTCCAGTTGTTTCTTGAAAAAAGCACCTTGGAGACAATCATGACCTGGATGACTGAGAATCTCTATAGACATTGGTTTGGAAGCTTGGAGTATGTGTTTAGTTTTAAATGAGCCTCAGTGCATGAACATAGTTTGCTTATGGAATAACTATGTCTTCCTGAAAATATGATCTATCCAAAAAATAAGCCCTAGCTTGGTTTCCACATGTGTGCTTAATATAAGCCATACCCTAAATATAAGCCCTAGTTAACCCCCCCCAACTCCTTCCTACCATCTGGTTGTACAAAATGGGGCAAGGCGTATGCATAAAAATCAAGCTAAGGCACGGGTGGGGGGTAGAGTTGTCCCACATTTCCCATGCCTACTTACCTTAGGACCAGACTTCCCATGCTGCTGCCTGATTTCTTCTTCTGCTGCTTGCAAGGTACCACGCTGCCTCCTGCCACAAGCAGCAGCATCTGTGTGATCTGCCACATGGTCTCCTGCCACAAGCAGAGGTATCTGCACAATGTACCACGTGGCCTCTGGCCATGAGCAATCACATCTAGCTACATAAGAAGTTGAGCAGCGGTATGGGAAACCTGGCTGCAGTGGTCTTAAGTTAAGTAGATAAGACATCCCCTGAAAATAAGACCTGGTGCTTATTTGGGGGGCCAAAATATGGCCCCCCAAATAAGAGAAATATGATATATGTGTGAGGTGATGACATTTGTGCCTTTCTTGTTTCACAATACCAAGAGAAAGGAAGTTAGCAATGCTGGGATTCAACCCGTGTAACAAATTCAATGAGTGCACACAAAGCAATCTACAGTGCCGCACAAATCAGCTGGGCTTCAAAACAAGCAAATAAAGGGTAGACAAGGGCAGGGGTAGGTGGGCAGGGCCAACAAATCGCGGGAACTACCAGTTTGCCAAAACCAGTCCGTTCCAGCTGAATCCCACCCCTGGAAGTGAGGGTAAATACAAAAGCCAAAGAGGATTCGTTTGTTAAAAATATTTTAGAATGGTAGGAAGTCCTCAATTTACAATTATTTGTATAGTGACTGTTCCTAGTTAAAACAGCATTTTTAAAAAGGTGACATGACTGTTTTTTCACTCTTACAACCATTGCAGCATCTCCATGGTCCCATTATCAAAATACAGAGGCTTGTCAGCTGACATGGTGGTTGCAAGTCACATGATCACTTTTGGACAAGCAAAGTCAATGAGGAAGCCAGATTCACCTCATAGTTAGGATACTAACTTAACAGCTGCACTGACTCACTTAACAACCATGGCAATAAAAATAGAAAAATGGGCCCAACAGAATGTTTTGTTTTGTTAAGCAACATAAATTTGGGGGTAGAGTTATGGTCATAAGATTACCTTTATGTTTGGAACATTCAGACTGAAATGTACTACAGATAGTCCTCGACTTACGACCACAATTGAACCCAAAATTTACCCTGCTAAGGGAAACCTTTATTACGCACGTTTTATCTCATTTTACGACCTTTCTTACCACAGATGTTAAGGGAATCATTGCAGTTGTTCACTTAATAAAATGTTTGTTAAGTGAATCTGGCTTCCCCTTCTGACTTTGCTTGACAGAAGGCCACAAAAAGGTGGTCATGGGATCCCTGGACCTTGCCACCCTCATAAGTATAAACCAGTTAACAAAGCATCTGGATTTTGGTCATGTGTCCATGGGGATGTTGCAAGCAGTCAGAAGTGTGGGGATTTGGTCAGAAATCACTTTTTCCAGTGTTGTCATAACTTTGAACAGTCACTAAATGAACCTATATATGTCATGAGGCTATAAGGCAAAGCTCTTCACACTTAGCAACCCTAGTCATCCCTAAAATCCCACTGTACTTCCAGAAGTTTCCTTATAGCAGAGGTCTCCAAATTTGGCAACTTTAAGACTTGTGGGCTTCAACTCCCAGAATTCCTGAGCTAACATGGCTGGAGGAAGAAAGTTGAAGTTCACAAGTCTTAAAGTTGCCAAGTTTGGAGACCTCTGTTATAAGGAACCTTCTGGAAGTGCAATGGGACTTTAGAGTTGGCAGAAGATTGTTGTTTAGCAGGTCACTGAGAAATCTATGAATGTATAATTTATGAATGTATGAAATTTATGAATGTGTGAAATCTATGAAGAAAGAAAGTTTAACATGCATTTATTGGTTTAGAGAAATCATCAAATGATAAAATAAATAGGCTTGAATTAAAGAATGTTTTCCGAAAACAGACAGATAAAGGTTGACTACTTGAGTGTGAAGAGTGGGAGGTGAATGAATGCATGAATAAATAATGAATGAGGATCAAAGGAATATTTAGTTAATAAATAAAGACCAGAATGTGTGATCAACCTTCAATACATCTGTAGATAAATGTATTAGTATAAATATATATTTGTGGTGATTATATGAGTTTGAGATGTGAATATCTGATGAATGAATGTGAATTAATGACAAAGGTGGGTGAGCAGCACAACAGAAGTATGCTAAGATGGTTTGTTCATACAGAGAAAATGGGTGTCTTTTGTATAATTATTTCAGTTTACTATTTCTCACTCTTTTCTAGGATTAGCATAACATTTATTTACACGGAAGGGAACAGAGTGATTGATAACTATGTATTATGTGGAATCTATCCAGCCTTATTTCTAGGAGAGCCATTCAGGGAGAAGCTATGGTTATCTATAGGTAGTCCTTGAGTTACGACCATTTGTACAGTAACTGTTCAAAGTAACAACTTTGTTGAATGGATGGTACTTATCACCAGTCCTCAGAGTTCTGGTCATCACAGCATCCTTATGTTCTTGTGATCATAATTCCAACATTCCCTGCTGGCTTGCAGCAAAATCACTGGGGAAACCAGCAGGAACTCAGAAGTTGCAGTCCTCAGTTAACAAACAGCATAGTTCGCACTTACAGTAGCAACTGAGACTGCTGGAATTGCCATTGTAAGGCAACATGGTCACATAATATCATGCTTTACAACGGTGTTGCTTTGTGTTGGTACTTCTGATCCCAATTGCTGCCATAAGACAAGGACCACCTGCAGAAGACAGAATTGTAGATTCCTGCATTTTAGGGGTAACATACATGACTTTTAGGGCCTGTTGAAATTACAGGTAATCCTCAATTTACGACCACAACTGAGCCCAGAGTTTATGTGGCTAAGTGAGAAGCTTGTTAAGTGAGTTTTGTCCCACTTCATGGCTTTTTTTGCTCCATTTGTTAAGTGAATCACTGCAGTAGTTAAATTAGTAACACAATAGTTAAGGAAATCTGGCATTCCCATTGACCTTGCTTGTCACAAACGGTGATTGATTACATGACCCTGGAACATTGCAACCGTCATAAATATGAACCAGTTGTCAAGTATTTCTATGTAAATCAGCTGACCACGGGGATGCTTCAAATGTTATAAGTGTGAACAATGGTCATAAGTCACTTTTTAAATTAATGTTCACTGAATGAACTGTTGTAAATCGAGGACTGTATGTAAACTGTAATTATAAAAGTTGCACAACTCTGTTCTTCTTTGCACCTGTCGACTTTAGCTTGCTCTAAAAATGCACATGCACATATTGGTAGAATACCATGAGTGCCAATGAGAGTGAGGTCTTATAAAAGCCCTGGTGATGCAGTGGTTAGAATGCAGAATTGCAGGCAAATTCTGCCCATTGTCTGGAGTTCAATCCTGAATGGCTCAAGGTTGATCCAGCCCTCCATCTTTCTGAGGTTGATAAAACGAGGAGCCAAATTGTTGAGGCAATATGCTGACATTGTCATCAGAGAGTGCTATAAAGTGTTATGGCTATTGTAACTATATTATTTTATTCATATAAGAATTAGAATGATTTCAAGTATCCAAACCAAACAGGGGTGGGATTCAAGTTTCTTAACAACCGGTTCTGTGGGTGTGGCTTAATTTGTGGGTGTTGCTTGGTTGTCATGTGACTGGGTAGATGTGGCTTGCTGGGTGGGCATGGCTTGGTCGTCATGTGATTGGGTGGGTGTGGCCAACTCTAAGTCATTTGCATGGGTGTTGCCTGTATGGGCTAGAAGGAAAGAAAGATCCAACCTCTGTTAGTGTATGTGTGTGTGTGTGACAGAGAGAGAGAGAGAAGAAGGGGGGGAGGGAGGGAGGTTAGTTTTTAAAAAGCCCAGAGGAGGGAAAAAGATAAAGTTGTGTCAAAGAAATCCCAGGGTGGGGGCAAGGAAAGAAAAGGAATCCCTGCTCCCTCGCAATGATAACAAGGAGTTGTCACCTTATTTATCTCACATTGTTTTAAAAATTAATTGTACAGACATTTTAAAAAAAATCAGTTTTCAGCTTCCGCCAGGTTTTGCTGTTTTTTCTTAACATATTTGATAATGTGTAACATATTTATATCCCTCTATGTTTTTAAGCTCTATAATTAGATTTAAGAAAAGCACTGTTAAGCGCCCTGTCCAACTGCCCAATGGATGCAAAGGACACAACGGATGAGCAAAATGATTCCATCGTTGTTATTCTCCTCAAAAGGGCAGAAATATTTGCTAACCAATGGCGGATAACATGGACATGGTGAGGAGGACGCAGTGGAGGAGATAAAAAGCGGATGTGGAACGGAAGCCCAGCAGATGGAAGCGGATGGCAGCACCGCTAGGCTTCCGGGGGACTCAGCAAAGCGGACACCAGGAACGGACTACAGCGGATGCAGAGCGGGATGCACAGCGGAGAAAGAGCGGATGCACAGCGGATGCACAGCGGAAGCCTAGCGAATGCCGAGCATTAATGCGCATGGGGGAGGATGCATTGGCATGCACCCGGGATTAACGGAAGCAGCTCGGAAGCAGGTCACCATTCAGAGATAAAGACCTGCTTCCAGACACATCGACTGCCTTGCCTGTCCTGCCTGCATGTCTGCCTGCAAGCCTTGCTGCAGCCTCCTGCCAGCCTCCCTGCCAGCCTGGCTGTTGCCTGCTTGCAGCCTCCCTGCCAGCCTTGCTGTCTCTCTGCCTGCACCTCGCCTGGCAGCCTTGCTGTCTGCCCTGCCTGCCAGGCCTTGCTGGCCTAGAGCCTCCCCTGGCAGCCCTTGCTGGCCAGCCAGGTCTGTCTGCCAGTCTGGTGTCTGCCTGCCTGCAGCCTTGGTTGCACTGCTGCCGTTGCCGAGCCGTTGGGTGCGTGGCCTGCCAGTTCGTGCCAGGCTTGGTGGCTGCCTCCGGTCCATGCCTTCCTGCCAGCGCTTGCGTGCTATCCTTCTACCTGCAGCACTTGGTGACTGCCGCTCCAGCCTGCCTCCAGCTCGCTCTGCCAGCCTTCTGCCAGCCTGGGTGCCTGCCTTCCTGCAGGCCTCCTCAGGCTCAGCCTTGTTCCTGCCGAGCTCCACTGCCACGCCAGCCAAACGCCCACTAACCAGGCTGACAGACAGCAAGCCTCTCAGACCATGCCTGGCTTGTCAAGCCTTGCAAAGAGGGACAGGGTACCACCACCCCGTGGCCCTCACCTTCGGTTCTGCGGGTGGCTTCGTGGCAGCAAGGCTCTGCCGTTTGTGGGGATGTGGGGGCTTCTCTGTTCTGCTTTCTGAGCTTTTGCATATCATGGAGCTGATGAAAGCATTGCAGGCCACAGCCACTCCGAGGCATACCGTGCACCCATTTGACCCTCTGTAGTAGTACTAAGAGGACGGATCCAAGGAGTGGCCAGAGACTAATTTTTGTCTTATAGCGTTGGTTGATTAATAAAGTCTATTTTTGATTACACACGCTTGCTTCATTTCTTTTGTTTAATAAAGGTTTGCTGGAAACTTTTAAGAAATTGTTTAAAGGAGCCTTTGCATGGCTTTGGGAGGGTTTAAGATAGCAGTGGGATGGGTATGATGAAGCTGTGGAATGGGCAGGGATACTTTGAGCAGTGGGTAATAGCTGTGGGATAGATAAAACTCCAGTGGCAAAGATAGTGGGACTCGTATGGTCCCGCCTCCGCCAGCTGCCACATGAAGCCATGGCCCTTATATTATCATAAGCATGTAATTCAATGGATCACACATTTCAACATGAAAACCAGACTCTTAATTAAATGCCCGTGTTCATGTGTCAGGCGTGCCCACTCAACATACATGGCAACAATCTCATCAGTGTGATGAGACAGGATGAAGGAAAAGGCATCCATTTTGAAGTCATGTATAGTCCTGTCTTGCCACTGCCAGCCGCTTCTCAGCGTGGGGATTTGCAACCAGTGTTTCAAGAGAGGTTGTGTCTGTTCTTCACCTCACGTGAGGCTCTGTTGGGGCCTTGGCACATCCTCAGTGTCTATCAGGTTTCGTCTTGCTCCATTCCCCAGGCCCATGTCCTGATTCGCCCTTGTTGGGAAGGTCACTGAGCCGTGTTGCTGGCAACACTGGTAGCGGGTGCGCGAGAAGATTTGGCAGGAGTGGCAGCAAGCTTTCACGATCCTGCCTCACGGGTCTGTGGGCGATGCTGCATGGTGGTGGAGGAAGTACTGGAACGCGTGGTTGGCCAGATGCTAAAAGGGTCGCTTGTGCACCACCGCGCCTTTGCCGTGGACGAAGCCGTATGTTGAACGATCCTCTCTTTTTCACGGGTGAGGGTAATCTGGAAAGTGTAGGGCTGGTCATGAGGAGGTTCTGAGAGGGAGAGGGCGTCATCTCCCCCACAAATGATGTGATAGGCATCATCTTGTGTTTCGTTGGGCAGGGGTTTGGATCTGGGGAAACCCATGATTGAGGGTTGTGTTCCAGCCCTCCTTGAGGTCACTGGGGGTTGTATACCTGGGCATGCTGAAGAATGGACCCGTTGCGTGAAGCAGCGATTGGTACATGAACTTGTAGTGCAGCATTGACGTGGCGAAGAGGATGGATGCTGATAGAAGCCTTGTGGAGAAAAGTGGACGACGACTTGGCTGGAGGCTTTGGCATGCCACGTGCTTTCATGCTAGTAGGCTCCAACGGGGGGTGTGGGGGTGTGGTAAGTTCCACTTTTGGATAGGCACTGCTCTGCAATACCTTTTCTCATCTTCTTCAGTGGAGGGGCACTGGAGGAGTCCCTTTTGGGCATCTTCGTGATTGGCCTGCACGGCACATTCTCTGACAGCACTGTTGATTAGCAATGCTGTGGTGTTGGGATGGCACCTCAAAGCGGCCGTACTGCATAGCTCCTGTAGGTGGTCCGCTGGAGGCGCAGGTGGTGCAGAAGTGAGTGCCACCTTGTGTAGCTCCGAGGTTCCAGGCTGGCTGGACGTTTGGTGTTTGCCTTGGTCAACCTGGGATGGTCAGCTGCTGCACAACTTCGTCAATCATGGCTGGAGGCATCTCTATGAAGTTCTGGAATGGGCTCCGAGTGTCTGTCCGCTCCTGAGGCTCAACCATCAGCTGGTTGTACAGGTCCATACCTCTTGCTTTCTGGTGAACATCCTTCGTGACCCAGAACGTTCTTTTTTGGCGTGCCACTTTTTCTTGCCGTAGATGGTTCACAGAACGTGTAGATGCTTGCTTACTGTTGCAGTGAAGGATGGTCGGCTGCTAAAAGGACTGTGGTTACGATATCACGTGGACATGACTGATTGTCTGTGGGAGAGGAATTGCAGATGAAGGCTGCAGAGGTCGCACGCAGACGGCCGTGCTGTCTGTTCTTAAAGTGAATGCCGATGTGTTGGCTCTTCCCTGTCTTTTATATTAGGCGTATAGGTGTCCGTTTGCACATCTCTAGTGCATCCTCTGGGTCATCGCTCGTGGCATGGCCTGTAACATCCTTAATATCCAGATAGGTCCCTTCTCTGCAAAGTTTTTTTTGTCGCGTTTTAAAAAACTGGCTTGTTTGGTCCGCCTCGCTTGGGTCGTTGAGAGATGTACTTCCGTTCGTGCAGCCTCTGCGTTCCGTTCGCGCTTGTCTCCCTTTGCGTCCGATGGCAGTGCGAGTGTCGTGGTTTGATTGTGTGGCGCGAATTGGATTCCGTAGCGTATTATGAGCGGGAATGCTAACAGATGGCAGGGACTAGAGGAGATGGCGTAGCGGATTGTTGTAGTGCTGGAGTGGTGGCCATGACAGGACATAAGGTTGGAATACATTTAGTCGCGATCGCAACAGTTGCATTTTCCACGCAAAAGTTTTGAGCAGCTCAAAACTTTCTGAGCGGATGAAACGTCAATAAATGGATGCTGGACAGACAGAGAGGAAGCAAAACGGAGGCAGTGAGTACATTGCGTTTTCCAACGGATGGTAAGCTTTTTTGTCCATTTTACATCCTCTTTGCATCCATTGGTGCAGTGTGACAGGGGCTTTACATTAAGTTAGTGGCAATTTTTTAAATCTCACAGGCAATGAATTAGAATGGATTCTCTCTCTCTCTCTCCCTCCCTCCCTCCCTCCCTCCTTTCTCTTTGTCTCTTGTCTCTCTTTCCCTTCTTCCTCCCTCTCTCTGTGTCTTTCTGTCCATCCCGGGGGGAGGGAAAGGAACCTCTGAACTGGTACTGGGTGATAGGAATATGACATACTGAAGACCAGATGGCTAGCCAGTGAGGGCTTCTGATGAGGAGGAAGAGAAGTGTGCTGGGAGGAGATTTGACAGACATCAGAAAGGTGCAGAGGGGTGGTGAGGGCTTCTTGTGAGGAGGAGGAAAAGTGAACGGAGAGGAGATTTTATGAGTATCAGAGGGGTGCAGAGGGCTTCTCGTTAGGAGGAAGAAAAGTGAGCTGGAAGGAGATTTGATGGGAGTCAGAGGGGCACAGAAGGCTTCTCATGGAGGAGGAAGAGAAGTGAGCTGGGAGGAGATTTGATGGGCAACACGGGTTTAGTTTCTGCCTCCACACTACAGGCAGCAGGCAGCCAGGCAAGCAATTCAATAATCTGCCAGCTGCGTCTAATATGCCTGCCCACACCGATATCCTGCACCCTCAACCATGCTTCCCTCTTGCCTTTCTCCCTGTCTCTCCCGGCCAATGTTGTTCACAAGTAAACTGCAGCTAGGAATCTCAAATACAGCCAAGAATGAATGTTTGTGTTGTAGCCACTGGCTGGAGCTACTAAACAGGCAGCCAAACTAAGTGCATGAATGACCCCATCCTGTCACGGGGAGTCCAGGCAACTTGGCGATTGGCAAGCAGCTGGGCTCCTCCAGAGACAAGGAGTGCGCAGGAGACTGATCTACCATTAGCCACAGTTATAATATTCATTCTCATCTGTATTTGAGATTCCTAGCTTCAACAGACAGCAAAGCTAGCCCAGGTTGACTTCAGCAGCTGCTCTCTGTTGGATTGCTTCCTGGCTTACAGCTCCAAGCCCAAAGCAGCAGGATGCATGGGCTGCCTTGACGCAACCAGCTTTGGGGTGTTCGCAGTCTGTGGAGGACACGCTCAAATTGGCACTGAGACCAGGGCCCCAAGATGGCACAGGCATAGACTTTTTATGGCTTTCTTTTTACCTGGCAGAAGCAGAGATGGGCAGGAGGCCTGAGAGCACACAGTACCCCAGAGGTCTCTCAAGGACTGCCCGCCCATCCCCTCCACCTCGCTAGTCCAGCCAGTGATTTCCTGCATGCTTCCCTCGCAGGCCAGGCCAGCTTGTGAAGCAGTCACGGGGAAGAGCTGCAGTGCTGTGATCTCCCACACACTTCCCTCACAGGCCAGGCTGACTTGGGAAGCAAGGAAGCATGGGGAATGACTCCAGTGCTGTGATCTCCCACGCACTTCCCTCGCAGGCCAGGCTGGCAAGGAAGGAAGGGCTTCAGTGCCACGATTTCCCACATGCTCCCCTCCCTCCCCATACACATTAGTCCACCCGCTGCTGTATCACCCCTCCACCAGCTTATCCTTCTGCACCCACCTGCCGCCCCATGCAGTGCAGCAATGTAGTGGCGGCAGTAGGCCATTTGGGATGGCAATGAAGCAGCAGTGGTAAGCCTCACTATGTGCCCCGCTGAAGCCCCTTTGGCCAAGTGTGGAGGGCCTCACCCCTGCCATCTGTCTTACCTTCTCAAGCCAGGTGAAGAAGAGTGGCTGCATGGGAAGCAGCTGGATGAATGAGTGAAAAAAGCTTCCTAGGCAGTGCGAAGTGAGTGAGTGAGTGGGAGGGAAGGGGCTGAGAGGGGAGGAGCCAGTCAATGGTACAATTTCTGGTTCTGCAAACTGCGTAGAATCATAACAACCTGTTCTACTGAACCAGTCCGAATTGGTAGAATCCCACCTCTAAAACCAAAACAAGAAAATTGATACAAAAGAAGAAATTCATGGAATATGAAAAATACTGGATTTCTCATCTTCTTGAAACTGATGCAAGAATGCTGAATTGCCATGCTGATCTGTTCCTTTTTATTATGAACCTTTGCTTACAGCAATATGTTTTGTATGTCTAGGTTATAAGTTAAATTGACTTAATTAGCAAGGTAATTCCCAAGGAAATGTATACAGGATTGCATAGAATTAAATATTTTTATCACAAAGATGTGAACCTTTTGGATAGAAAAAAGAGACACCTTTATCTATTACAATGAGTCAGTATTCTTCATATTTCAGAATGATGTACATAATTATCCATTGATTTTTATATCTAATGAAGGTAATATGATGTTTACCATTATTCCAAACACCCATATGTTCAATATTAGCCAACATATTTTTTCCCAGAGGAGAAATAATGTCAGTACTTGCTAGGCAGCTTCAGGTACAGTTAGAGGCAGTTAGGCATCAAAATACATATTGAGGTACAAAACTCTACTAATTCTACATTTCTATTTATGGGGGTCTGCTCTGTGTTTGAATGAATCTATCTGTCCACAACTAGCAAAAGAAATCACAAAATATAGTGACAATTAGAGCAAGACTCAGGCATGAAAGAAAAAAAAATATTAATTTAAGCAAGTAAACCATTTGTTTGTTCTGTACAAATGTCCATTTCTATTCATTTCTATTCATGTATGAGCTTAAAATGTGAAGACAAGTTAACAGAACAGAATGAAAGCTAAAGGTATTTCACAATCATTCTCAGCTGCAGTCCAAAATTTCATATGCTGCTCTACTATACGGCAATGTGTAAACAGTGAATACATTTCCAATTTCTGTTGCTTCCAAGGTTGCTTGAATAAATTACAGAAAATTTTTAAAAGTCGTGATAGAAACTAAAAGCAATTATTTTCTTTTTAATGATAGCATTTTTACTTGACTCTGGCTATCAATAGAGAGAGAATTCCATTGTTGGATGCTAACACCCCAAAAAACCTCTTCTTCGTTGCTTCTCATTTTTCGTTAAGATATCCTCTAAAATTGTGATACCAGAGAGGAAAAGTTTTGGCAACACAGAGATTTCTACAGACAGGCCCAGATTAAGAGACTACAGTACTGAACTGTAAGAGAGAGGAATGGCAGAGATTCAGGGTAGCAATAATCTTAGATTCTGTCAGAATATATCTAGCAGATTAGAAGGTTATGTATATTAGAAGGTTATAGCTTTAGTTTGGCAAGATTTTGTCCATAGAGGGTTGAACTTGATGGGATATTGTTAGGCTGTCTTTAGGCTTGGTCCTAACAATAATTAAGCTTACTTTATTAGCCAGCTGGTACTGATATAAAAGAACTATGAAACATTTGGCTAGAGTGGTCTTTCCATACCATTCCTTACTGGAGACAGTTTCATTGATCCCAAATTCTTGTTTGAATGTGAAGCTTAATTCATTCTCTACTTTTTAAAGAAATATAATACAAATATATATCTAGGAGATAATTTGATAAACACATGGATTTATTACACTACCACAAGCCTTAAGGTATTAAACCTTTAAATTATACAGTGAAACCTTCTTTTTTATTATTTGTTCTTTTGGAGGGAAAAGATACTCTTCTCCTTCATGTCTATATCATTAACATTCAGATATAATTCAGATCATATGTATGATGATATTGTATCTCTGTGTATCTTAAGTAATGTTAAATACCTGATATTTTGATTTAGAAATTTTCACCATAATCTTGGTAATTCCTTTTCATTGCACTGTTCTTCATCTAAATTCATTTTGTTGCAATAATAGTCCCTACGCTATTGGTAGAAGGGAAGAAATTGAAAATAGTGCTGATATTAAGTAAGGCCTTCTTCTATTTGTGGAATTAATCTTCAAAGTCTGTAACTACATTGTTTGCATTGACATGTTACTAAAATCTTCCTGAAACTATATTATTTGGTGATATTTGATTACCATAATTGTTGTGTAATAACAAAAACAGCTACAATGAAAGAATGGAGTATCTTGTAAATTTTCAAATTTTACTGATTTTGTATCTATCTATCATACAGTTTGTCACTACCTGAAAATGTTGGCATGATCTTATAAATTGAGCACAGCTGATTTCAACCTTCAGAGATATAACTTGGAAATGTGCTATTAAAGATTCTACTATCGTGCTTTTAATTTTCTTGTCTTTAGCTGGCTGATGACTATTCTTTAGTTACTTTATTTTAGTGTTGTTATTTGGTTTAAATTTAAATTTAAAGATGAATATCTTTAAGATGTCTTTGAATTATAATTACATGTATGTTTTACAGACATTATACATAATAATTGTTTGTGTGTAATTGTGAATTATATATACAATGCTAAAGAAATAATGATATGGCTATCAGAAATAATGTACAGCAGTGGTGTTCTCCAACTTTATTTTTTAATTCACATTCCAATTTTCCTTCTGTGTCTGTCCAGACCTATTTAAATAATCATTTATTTTCAGGAGAAACTGAAAATTGTCTTTGCACTGATTAGGACAATTTTTTTGTCTTCAAAGTAAACATTGCTGAAAGCAATAACTCCTTGTAAACACAACTTAACTACTCACAGCATGAGACAACTTATACAGATTTGCTTCTACTAAAGCCAATGACAAAATGTCCATAACTTTGCGGCCATACATCAGTAACAAGGCAAGCACAGTTTTTAGAGTTCTTTTTTATTTTTTTTTAAGACAAACATACACAGACAATACATAAAAAAACATAAAACCATCTTCCATTTTGTACATACAGTGTGTCAGTTGGTTTAGAATCTTTTGTGAGTATGCTTTAGATATGCTTTTTACCCTTTATTACTGTCCTCCCTCTTTTCCAAAAAAACCCCCGCCCCCCCCCCCAAGGTTGGAGCTTTTTTTTCCTCTTTCATTGGATTTTTGACTTTTTAAAACCAGGAAC
Organism: Laticauda laticaudata; assembly: GCA_004320025.1. Lineage (NCBI taxonomy): Eukaryota > Metazoa > Chordata > Lepidosauria > Squamata > Elapidae > Laticauda > Laticauda laticaudata. The sequence continues at coordinate 26,603 of BHFT01018325.1, forward strand.
CCAGAATGTAAACTCTTCTTTTTTTTGTTTCTTTTGTTTTTAATTTAAGGAGGAACATATTAGAATATTTCTCTTTCTCTTTCTCTTTTTTCCCTTTTTATCGTTTCTATTTTTTTGTTTCTTACTTTTGTACAAGTGCGCTCTTACCATTGGCTAACTAATTGGATTAAGGTTTATACAACAGGATGGTGCGGGCCTGAAGACTCTCTCTGTTTCTTTTTTCTTTTCTGATAGCTGGCAACCTGTTTTGCCTTCATTAATTCTTTGTTTTTCTTTCCTCATCTCCTCTTCCTTTTTCCCTTTTTTTTTCTGCTCTGCTGCTTTAGACGATAAGGCATTATGAGTCTAGCAAAGGACAACACTCGAGCTTCTTCCAATCACGAACCCTCACCATCTGTGCATCGGAGGACAGCATGATCTCTACAGACAATATATACAAGACAGGAAAAAAGTGAGAAGAGAAGGAGATGACGATTTACAGATTGATATTGCAATGAATCCAGAAGATTTGTAGCAAAAATAGATAAAATACCAGATGAAAAAAAGCTGGAGAAACAATATCAACAGATGATGATGATATATGGAGACAAAATTTTAAAAAACTGAGAAAGAAATATACTAAAAGAGAGGATTACAGAAAAATTGGAGACATTGATATTCAATTACGGCGAGATGGTTGAGAAGGAAGATGTGAAACCATTAGGATGGAAATAGATAAATCAGAATTTATTAATTTCAAATATTAGAAAGAAGAAAAGGTGAAAACCTTGCTTGAAATAAGGCAGAAATATTGGCAGAAGCACTGGAAATAACCAAAGAAAAGGTGATGGGGATGGATGAAGTGTTTCATGTCTGTACAAGATATGCAATGAGGAATAGCACTACCAAGACGGAAGTTCACATTAGATTTATAAATGAAGTATTTTAAGACACAGATATCCAGCGGGTATGAGAGACCGAAAACACTCAAAATATACAAGAGAGAAGAACATTGTTCCACTGGTTTGGTGCTGTTGAGAACAGGATCGAACTCAAGAACGCAGTGAATAGAGGAGAGGAAGGAAAGAGAATATTCTATTTCTTGACTTAAAGGAGTTCCTTAAAAGAGGAGTAACCACTAGGCAGCTATTTGGAGCCAACGAAGGCCGCTTGTTTACTTAGGGGTAGTAGAAAACAAAGACACAGAACTGACACAGTTGAAAAACGCTGAGCTATTCTACTTAGAATACTTTAGAGGAAAAGAGGAAGAAAAAGGAAAAGAAGAGGTCACTGCTGAAAAATTTCAAGAGAGTGCTTTTATGTGGGTCTTTGAGCAGAAACTGAAAAGAAAAAAAGAAGAAGGTTGCGTAGGAGATGAACCCAGGAGAGAACATGAGGTTGAGATGCTACTTAGAGCAATTAAAACCCTCTTATAAAACTTATACATGGCCATTGAAAGAGAAAATTGATTTTGATTAACATAAATGGACTTGGCTTACTAAAGAAGGAGGAAATATTTCACAAATTAGAAAAATAAGATATTTGACCTTAATCTGCGTTACAAGTAGGACATTTAAAAAAACAACCATGAATATGATACTTAAAACAACGGAAAAAACTAGGGAAGAAAATTATTGAGCGTCGCTGGCAAAAATCCAAAAAAAAGAGGGCGGATGTTGGTCAGTGTTCTGTGTACGGTCGGGGTATGATTGTATTAAAGAGCAATTGCAAACTAATCTGATACCAAGATGATGATGGAGATAAGGGATTTTCTGATGTGGGAAACAATGGATAACAGTGTTTAAAAACACTTCTAATGTGCAATATGCCTGGAATGATAAAACAAGGAGAATTCTACAGAAAAATTACACATGAAAAAATATTGAATTGACTTATGTTAATTATTTGTTATGATGGGAGATTTTAATGAATTAATTAATGATCAGTTTGGATTATAAACACCAGAAAAAAACAAAAGAAGTTAGAAAGATACTATCAAAAACCTTCCTTCAAATAATAGAGAATTTAATAATTAAAAAGATGCGATGGAGGAGAGAGAAGATGCCACAAGTTAAAAATGATGACGACTTATATGTCTATTGAACTCAGACCTATAAAATATCCTTCAATTGGCAGTAAAGACAAAATATACTTTAAATATTTTATTCGGATACTTATCAAAATGATTTTCTGCAAAGAGACAAATTAAAGACAAAGTTTGGAATTATTTTGGTATACTCTGGAATATTATGAAGCACACCCTAAAGAAAGCAAATGGGCCTGGATGTTTCTAGATGCAAAAAAGCCTTTGACAATGTGAATGGCTTATTTATTTTTACTGCAATTGATACAAATGGGCTTTGGTAAAAAATTATCCAGCCATCTGAAAACAATATAACCATGACCAAACAGCAAAGGTGATGGTGTGAATGGAGAATTAACAGAATCTAAGATTATTAAGAAAAGGGACAAGGCAAGGCTATCCATTGCGCCTCGTGCCTGATTGTGTTAACATTGGAAGTGTTTCTGAAACAGGAATATTGAGAAGAAATAGAAATAAAAAGGGAATGGAAAATTAAAAAGGAAGGAATATAAATTGCAGTTTTTCGCAGACGACCTGGTATTTATATTAGAAAGACCCATTGGAAAGGCACCAATATTAATAGTAAAAATAGAAAGAATATGGAAAAGTAGCGGTTGAGAATTAAATAAAGACAAGAACAAATATTAACAAAATAGTTTAGAAGACGAAAGAAAGAGGTGGAAGAAAGAAAATTTAAAAATACAGTATCACGAACAGGTTAAATCTTGAGGGATACATATACACCCAAAGAGGTACTACACTGAAGGAAGATAAACGGAGTGGTAAACTCAAACAGCAGATTGTGACAGATGTTGATAAAATGGGAAAAACTGAACATATCATTGATTTGGAGAATATTACAATTTAAAGATGAATATATTGCTAGAGTTTTATATTTATTCCAGACAATGGTCCTAATTGGACTAGGGGAAAGAGTTTTTTGAAGATTTAAATAGAAATGTGTTGATATATATATTTGGCAAGGTAAAAAAACAAGAATAAATTTAAAAACCTAGTTACAAAGATGTTAGAATAATGAGGAGGGTTGGCCTTGCCCAATTGGAAGCTATATTATACCAGGCATCAAGTTTGATGTGGGTAAAGGAATGGATAACACTCAGGAATGTAGTTAGTACTGACTTTTAGAAGGCCAGATCTTGCTGTTGGATGGCATGCCTGTTCTTGCATAAGGGGAGAACTAAAACACAGGGCCATTTTAGAAACACATATATATTGAGAGGCGTTGTTTTGAACTGGGAGAGATAAAGAAGACAATCATTTACAAAAAATTTCTTAACATGGAATCAACTATTGAAGCTTTTTCGTTATCCAATAATATATAAAAAGGAACAAACAGTTTGCTATGGTGAGATATTGGAGTGAAAAGGGTTTGAACTTACATCTATGCAAGCGTTGGAAGAACAAGGTGTAAAAATGAATTGGTTTTCATATTTTTCAAATACATCTAGATTTGATAAAGACTCTAAGCAGAAGGTTATTTAGATAAGTTCTTGACTGATTTAGATAAAATTTGATTGTGGTACTGATGAAAAGGTAATTAAATAAAATTTTATGGGCATCTATTAGAATTTAAACTGGCAGGAGAGGAACAAGTTTAAGAACAATGATTGTTTGCGAAGAAAAATTTTTGGATATGGGATTGATTTAGAAGAATATGCAAAGATTGTGGTCGAAAAATTATAAACATGACAAGTCAAACTGCGCATATAAAGAAAAATTGTATTAAGATGAATTACAGTGGCACTTACCCCCGACGAAAAAATTTGCGAAGAATGTTTTAGAATACCATCGGATAGATGCTGGAAAATGTCATCAGATACCTGTGTTCATATACATATGTGGGGAATGTTTGGATGCAAATAAAATATCCGAAAATCCCACACATGGGTAAAAAAATGATAAAGAACAATTATGACTTTAAACAGAGATCTTTTTACTTGGAAGTCATACTGGAACATATACAATAAAGAATGAAGTATTGATTGTTAAATGTTTTAACAGCAGCTAGAATTGTATTTGCGAAGAACTGTGAAAAAATGACAAAATACTTATGCAGGAGGAAAGTTATTAAAAAAAATTATGGATGTGCTGAAATGAGTAAGGCTGACATTTGAAATTAGAGACACAGAGCACAAGCAATTTATATGATATTGGATTTGTTTATCAATGAGTGGATAAAAAGACATGGTAACAAAAAATGGGAGAACAGAATAGATAATTTTGTTTCTGAAGTTTAATAGGCTGATTACAAAAGTATTAATGGTAGACAGTATATAGCCATTTGCATTGATGACAGCATAATATAAACATTGATGGAATAAATAGCAGGCATAATTTAATAAATTGTTTAATAGATAAGCATAGTCTGACAATGGTGAGATTGTATAAATTGTGAAC
>BHFT01018326.1:0-72011 GCA_004320025.1 Laticauda laticaudata
ACGGAGGGCAGAGATCAATTCGTTTATTGGCCAATGTAGTTTGGCCACTAACACAGGATTTGCTCAGTTGCAGAATACTACTCAGTATAGTAAAAGGAAAGATAATTCATCAAAAATCATTATCTAAGTACATACACTTAATGATCACCATAGGGGTTACAATAAACTCAATCAAATCATACTAGGGAAACCAGTCAATAAATAATTGTCAATAGAAACGACAAAGTTACAGACATACAGTCCACAAGTGGGAGAGGATAGGTGATCAGGAGTGATGAAAGATAGCAGAATAGTTAGTTGCAGTATCTTGTAATAAGTTGAAACCAGTGTTGAGGAATTAATTGTTTAGGCGAGAGATGATGGGCATGGGGAGAGAGCTGTTCTTGAATCTAGTTTCAGGTGTGCAGAGCTGTATATATACATTTGACAAGAAGGAAGTCAGAGACACAGTCAGGCATCCAGACGATGATCAGCATTTGTAATGACATCGTAGCAGTATACAGAGTCGCTCAATCTGAGAAGCAGCTGTATATATGTTTTCTGCAGTCCTAATTTCCTCTGAAGTCTGTGTCTGCCCTGTTTTGAGTTGCTCAGAAGGCATATATAGGAAACAGTTACATCAGAGAGTCAGATGATAGACTTCAATATTCCCTTAGAACCGGATCAGCAGCGTCCATTACAAGGGGCAGTTTGACGCTTTCTTGGAGTTAGCGAGCAGAAAGAAGCATATGTATGTGCTTTTTTGATAGAGTTTTTTTAGACAATAGCACTAGACTTATATGTTTGCTGTCACAACATAATGCTTTCTAGCTCTTTCTAAGCAGTTTACAGAATCAGACATATTGCGCCGCCCCAAACAATCCTTGGAAATTCTCATTTTTACCAGCTCAAAGAATGGGAAAGCTGAGCCATCTGCTGCTGGTCAGCGATCAACTACTGGCAGTGTCAGAGTTAGCTCTGCCAAAATACTTACATTTCTTATCATAAGTGTGCCACCATTGGACATGAGACCAGAGAGTGTTATGAACAGGATTTGAATCAAGTATTTCCATATCTACAGCTCTTTTGTTGGCCAATAAGAATATTTTCAAATCTTACTGAACTCTTTCATTACTATTGGGGATTCCCCTCCATTCTATAGAGAAAATTAAAAGTAGCAACTTTGAGAACACACCACAGCAGTTAAACAAATATTGAGTATTTTTTCATACAATCTAAGTCTTATCCCTAATTCTTAAAATGCAATTTATTTTAGGCTCACCAGAAAAAGAGATAAAGACCTGGTTATGTTTTTTGTAGTGTCCAATCACAATAGCCAGAACAGAATACCCTTGGGTGAAACCTGATAATGGCCCAGGATATTTAATTTATTAGGACAAGTCTGTTCAAATGTGATTCTTTCCCTGTATCAGGTAACAATGCACAAGCGAGGAATGTGAATAGACACTGAGCCGTATTTGTTTTATCCAGGTTTTAATAATCTTGTTCTGGTGCTGGATACGGCAATTAGATTTGGGACAGGCAATACATCTCATAGTTGGTGGGTTCTTGATTTACCAGCTGGAAAGGCATGAGCATTTTGCTTTCTAATTAAGTCATGGTCAAGCTTAAAATTGCTGATTCTAGTTTTTAGGAGCTATTGAAGAACAACAATAATCCTGTCATATGCATCCCGAAGATAATTCATCGTCAACTAAAGAAACAAAATCACCATTGGGAAGAGTCAGGAATTCTTGTTCCACTTTAACCGCATATTCATATTGTTTCTGCAAGTAATATGATACATCTGGAATAGTTGGCTTAAAGAGACTCAAGGTTTCAGTATCAAATTCTAAACTATCAAAAAGGGCATTGGATACTTGATATCTAAGGTCTGTCATTTCATGTGTAACATTGAGTCGTTGACGGAGTGACTCAAGACACAGCCATAGTCTGTTTCTGTCGGAGAAAATGATAGAGATGAATTCATAGTTAATATATGTGTCACGCGGCACTTCTATATAGGTAACACAATACATGCAATCAGATGATACACACAACGCGATAGTAACATCATTCTATAGTATTGAGTACTCAAGATAACATTTTGGGGACCCAAACTATAAGGGTCAGTTGCAAAAAAAGTTTGAACTTTGTCTTACTTTGAAATCATTTTTGTCATTGCCGGATAAACACAGATCTTTTCCAGGGATTATTTTTTCGGCCTCTTAAGAAATTTTGGAATTTGTTGTCAACGCATAATCTGAATATATAAGTGCACATAGTAGCCAATAAGATTCAAATGCCATTCTATTAGTTTTTTTCTGGACTAGATTCTTCGGATTGGGGCTAAGTAAAATTATTTATATAATAAAATATAGTCAACTTAAGGAACATATACTCTACTATTTTTGGCATCGGATTGTCTAGAACTGCTAATTCCAAATCTTATACATTTTTCACAGAGTTCAAATGTTTTAAAACAGCTATGGACTGATAGAGAATGTAACCCAACATTGTTCTAAAGACAAGTAAATAGAACAACTAACTTGGCCATATTGCTTAGATGATAAACATACTATTACCTTTTATATTTTATGAATAGAAGAAACGCTGAGAATAAACAAATGGATTTACTCTGCAGCACTTCTATTGAAGGTTGGTCATTCCACGTCCAAAAAAAAATTTGGATGAATTTCTTACTAATGGAAATATATATGTATGTGCCGAACAAGGATAAATTTGTTACTTGGCAAAAACAGGTTGGCATAATTAGTGCTGATGATACATTCATAATCTTATTTTAAATGAAACTTCTACTCTGAATTTCTGCTTAAACCCAACTAATAAAGAAACATATTTTTTAAAGAACTTAGAAAACAATGCTTTTTGGGTTTAGTAAGATGTAGAAAAACAGATATAAAATAATTTTAACTTCATCGACCCCAGATATTCTGGGCAATACTGAACAATTGGACATGCCTATTATCCACAGATTTAATTTAACCAAACAAGACTGATTATGTACTGCATCTTCTTATTTTCCAGTACTAAGCAGATTTAGATGGACAGAAAGCCCAGTTGTTCTCAACAAAGGCTTTACTTCATGTAAGCAGGAGAATTAGAACTCTTGCTTGGCATTATTGGTCACTTTCCTATGGCAGGTCATCATTTAACTACATCAAGAATGTGAGACCAAAACTGGGAGTAAATTAGCAAAAATACTTGACTGTATAAATCATAGAAGAAGTTCCATTTATATTCAGTGCGTCGGAGATAATCTATATAATGTCTATGTATACAATTTGGCAGAATGGTTTTTAAGAAAACACGAGAGTACATTAATTAACATATCAGATAACTGGGTATTGATAAGCAACAAGAATGATCTGAATATTTCGAAGACAACTGGAATATACTCAAGTAGTTTGATGTAGTGGTACCTAGGGACATGTAGAGAGCAAATGGTGCTTAATGTAAACGTCCCTTCTTTGTGTTTTTTACTATTTTACTTTTTGCTTTTGTGTCCAGTGCATTATATCAGAATAAACAGGTTCTGTAATTTTATGCATTAAAACTAATCTGCTCTAGACAATGACTAACAAAGCTAGAATCATGTTATTAACTGATAGTTCAAAAAAAAATAATGCATCAGGCCATTTCTATTGTCCTCACTGCTTTTTAATATATGTACAGATGAACTTTAATCTTGTTTATAGTCAATGCTTTTCCCAAATAGTTATGGATCTACAATGAAAATTTCTTCGAACATATGATGTGGTATTTGATTTACTAGGAAACAACAGTTCTTTGAAACTATATGGGGAAATATGTCCCACCAAGAAGTTGTGAACCACTAGATGGCAAGTGTTTTCCCCAAGTTAAACTACATGTTAAAAGGGGAAAAGTCAACTCCTTTTTCATGTATTTAAAATTTTTATTTTAAATATTGACCCATTGGGCATTACTATAAATTTTGTACTCACAGTATGAAAATGCATATGAGAAAATCTGTGGAACATCAAAAGAAAGCATTTCATGCATGCATAAAGAAGCAAAGTTACTCCTGGGGCTGGATGTGTGTGAAAGATCTGGCATTATCATTTATGGGAAGAAGCTTTAGCTTCGCCGATATAACTTCCAGCTCGGATTGTCTTAGTGAGTCTCCCATAGCAGAGTTCTTACGAGGATCAGCTTATATCTGGTTGAATATGGTCCAGATGTGTATAGCTATATATCCATGAGCCTACAACTACCTGAAATGGAATGCTGAAACGGATAGTGTGATCATTAACAATTGTTATTTTATATGTTGGAAAGGAAATCTTTTTTTTATGTATCTTTGACTTTGGTTTGCACAGTCCTTGTTTCCTATGAAGCTTTGGCTAACTTGATTTCGATCTTTGCAAGAGTTCTGGCTAATCTATGATATTCTGCCTTATTGAGTCTCCATTTTTTTTAAATGTCCTTTCTTTCTCTTCCATTTCTCCTGCCTGCACTTTAAGAAAATTAGGTAGAGTCAAGTTTCTGAGATACTTCTTAAACTGCAGTTTCTGTCTTGGCCTCAAATTAAACTTTTATGTATGTGTGCCTTAGTGTGCAGTATCTTTCCAGTTATTTCGTCAGAATTGGAGTAGGACAGGAGATAACTGAATGGGATTGGGATAGGATAAATAGAATAGAATAGAATAGAACAGAATAGAATTGGAAACAGACAAATAGAATATCAGAGTAGAGTAGAGTAGAATGCATAGAATAGAATAGAATAGAACAGAATCAAGAATAGAATAGTAACACGTCTATTTGAGGATCACGTGTGAACTCTGGACACAAGGAATTTGTCTCTGTTGATACACACACACGGGTCGACTTCAGTAGTAAGCAATTTATTCATCTTTTTCATCTATTTCAACACTTTCGAAATTATCTAAGCAATAGAAATTATCAATAACCTAGTTGAATAGATCCGGTTTGTAAATATCCTTGTACTGAAATAATAATTATTGTGATGATTTTAATATTAATTTAGAATGAAAAAGTTATTCCCTCCTGATCATTACAATTACTGGGTAATGAAATGCCAATCTTTTCAGCAGCAACATCAGAGCTCACATTAGTTACACATATCTGCATATTTTGCTAAACGGTTTTATTTAAATGTTATAATTTTTTGTTCCTTTTTCTCTTAACCCAAAGGGCACATTATTCGTGGAAAGAGGAAAGGAATTACTAAGGCATGGCAATCTCTGGATTGCGTTGGACTTTCTCTATCCACCTTTTTTGCAGCCGTAAAGAGACTTCCAATTTCTGAAAGACATAAATTGACCACATTGTTGTGGCAATGAATTTCTGCATATCTATATTATGGTGAGGTGTGGTGGGCTAATGAACAGGATAGCTGTAACAAGGAGAAACTAGATACATAACAAAAATGCTCCAAGATGCTGGAATATTTTCTCAATCATCTCCCCTAGAGATATGGGCCACACTCCTGAATCCCTCAGATTATGTGTATGGTTTTTTTAAATGATCCACATAAAGAGCAACAGAAGAGATGACAAAAACACAAGTTCCAATTGAAGAGATAAACGATCAGCATTGACAGCATTTGACAACGTAGTGGCTGTAGTCAGTCCCCTGAGAAAGCACTCTATCTGGTAATTAAACCCTGTAAGCAGATTTGTGAAATTGAAGGGGCGACTTGCTTTGAAAAGAATGAATGGAACCTGACAACTTCAGAAAAAGCTTTGGGGGAGGCGATCAAACGGGTTCTTTCAAACGATATCAGTGGCATTTCTGTTTGCTTTCTAGTACTCTGTCGTTCAAACGCATTACAGTTTAAATTCTCATATAAGAATGCAGGAAGGAAGGTGTAAGTGGAAATGATTAGTCTCTGCACATTGCTATGGGAGTAGTTATTTCCAACTTTTCATGTGACGAGCCACAGCTTTTTTTTTCTTCTTATGTGAAACTTTTCTGTCTGTAAGTTTCTAATTGAACTCGATAAGCCGCATGTCCCCCTGCACCAATGATGAATAGAGGATGTAAAATGGACAAAAAAAGCTGCCATCCGTTGGAGAAAATGCGATGCAGTCCGTGTGTAACCTCACTGCATACATGTCTTCATACGCTCTAGCCGTCGAGCAGATCGTCCACGCGATTTCATCCGTGGCAGAGAGTTTGTGCCGCTGCACAAACTCGTTGTTGGAGCGGAATGAACTTTCGACCGGCGTACGATGTACATCCGTAACACTCTACAGGCGAGACAAAACAATGTGTCCTAACTGTCTGTTGTCAATCCGTTAAAGTCCTGTATCGCGCGTCTGGCAATCCTCACGGCAGTCCTCCTGGACATCCTTGGCAACTCACAGTAGCACCCGCATGAACAGCTGAATATATAAAGAAGGGAGGAAGCGAAATGGGTGCTACGGAACGTCCTATAACACGCGTTAGTAGCACAGCCAAATGAGAAAGGATTAATGGATCCCTTGCATTCTCATAGTATAAGCATTAAAAACGGACAAAGATCACTTGTATATGGCATGTTCTCGGAGTATTTAGTATGTCTGTGATGTATTGCCTATGAATATGTGGAAGGACATACCTAGCGGACAACCATATGTTCCTATATATATAGGGGAAGGAAATCACCTGGATCTCAGTATGATCCAGCAGCCGGTGGTGAACCTCTTCTACACTTGATTCTTGAGCGCTTCTTCCACATCATCCAATTGTTCTCCACCATGGATCATAACAGCAATCCTTATGGTAGCTGCAATCATTCGAAGCACCAGAAACCGAGCCCCTGTTCAGGATACCGTTTCACCTTCTAACACAAAGCCAGAAGAAGGAGACGTCCAAAGAGTATGTGGGTCGACGATGGATAGGGAGAGAGAGTAAAGTTTGAGACTCTATGACATTCCAAGGTGACTGATGGGTGGAGCTGAGGCGAATGGCAAGAACTACGTTTGTATCCAGCACTTCATGAGAGAATGCCACAGCCATCGTTTTGATGAAAGTATGAGAGCGATAGCTGAGACGGGCAGGTGACCGACAAGCCAAGCGACGCAAACTTCTGTATATGACCCCAGCTGGACTGAAGTGGCACTGACTCTGCAATCCACGCTGGCCCTCTGTGAACCAACATACAAGAAAACTATGCAGTATGCCTGGAGGTGCCACACAAACCATCAGTCGAAGTGGCAGAGAAGTAGTGCAGGACCACATTGATACTGAGGATCTCCCTCAGTGTCCCACCACTGGAAGAAGGCGTGGAGGAAACGTTGCAGAACAGTGTTATCAGAGGTGGAACTTCCCACCAGCAGCCGGTGGAGTCATACGATTGGGAAGCACGTGGCCTGCAAAGCTCTCAGCCAGTACTCACAGGGTCGCTCATTTATTTACAATACACCAAGTGGCTTCCTTTCAATATCGATCCTCTTGTGCCCTGAGTTGAGATGCTGACCACAGTTCACGAATCTTACCAGTCAAGATAGATGTCTCTCAGATGCAATGGGTCCAGCTTCCAGATGGCCACGGGTATACAATGCCAGTGGACTCTCAAGGATGGCTGGAACGCAAAGCCTCATGATGGGTTTTCCGAGAGAGCACAGGCCCCCTATCCAACGACACAGCAAATGTAGCCCTCTCATCGTGGGTGATGACGCCTTCTAACTCTAGAACTAACCTCATTGAAGCCATCTACACTTTCCAATACCTTCACCGTGAAGAGTAAGGAATCTTTCCAGATGTCTACAGGGCTGTCAGGGCAAGACGGTGGTGGTAGGAGATAACGCCTATTTGGCATCAGCGCCGACACGGTTCAGGTTACTTCTCACTACCGGCGAGGATGCAGGCATCGCCCACCCAACCGTGAGGAGCATCCGTGAAGCTTTGCTGGCCATCCCTGCAACGGTCTCATGCGCACAGTCACACTACCATGCAGTGATTGCATGAAACAGGCTTGTAGACGCATCAAGTCAATGCAAATGGGAGACCATGAGCAGCCTGGTGAATGGAGGCAACGACTAAGACCTGATAGACACTGTGGAGTGTGCAAGGCCCAACAGCAGGCTTCACGGGAGGGAGAAAGCAGCGCAACCCAGTACACCCTGAAACACTGTGCAACTTCCCAGCTGAGCAAATGGAGTGGCAGAGCAAGGGTAGATGCTTAATGCGGAGGCTCCTTGACCTGTCCCTCATACACACTGATGATATTGTGCCTTGTATGTTAGTGCCCTACATGAATAGGGCATTAATAATAGAGAGCTTTGGTTTATTTTTGAAATGGTGTTGATGGTTCAATCGAACATATCGCAATGTTCACATTGATAAAAAAGGGCCAAATAACGTCCTGCATTATGAGCCTCTGCAGCGTGGTTGGGAAATGGTGAAGGTGAAGACGTGAATGAGATATAGTATTCCGTAGCTGGATCTACACTGCAGCAGGTCTGTTCCGTTACGTTAGATGTAGCACATTAGGCTGATCACTTACGGTTCCGTCAGCGATTTGAGTTGTCAATGGCAACAAAACAACGGGGGAATGTGAGAAGAGTCATATATATGAGATAGAGATATGGCATTTTAATCAAGTTACACCGAATTTATGTCATCTTGATATATACTAACATTTCAAAATTATAACAGAAATGGCTCTTTATTCGTATGCTCTCTAATTCATATGAGGGCCACACAGTTTACAGCATTACGTGCAAAGGGGCACAATATATCAGTGTTAATGGGGCAAGAGTCAGGCAAAGGAGCATCCATTAATGCATGCTACCAATCCTTGTTTCTTGCCCGGTAACCTTAGATCATAAGAGGTGTGTGCGAACCATCACCGTGCAACATGGCTTCACAAAGCTGGGGAGTTGATAGTACCGGCTACCTCCGATGGAAACGATTAGATCGATGCTATCCAGTCTGTTTCAGGACGAGGTTGGGGGCTGGCTGTCTTCCTCCACAGCTGAAGAATCTGTTGGGATAGCTCGACTGGCCTTGCATGCAGAGCTCGAACCATGCGTTTGACGGTACTGCTCGAGGGTGGGGGGGGCTGCGAGGTGTAGACAGTGTCTGTATGTCAAAGGAAGGCATAAGGGGGCAGGAGATCCAGGTTGGCCACCGCCGAGAGATCCAGTGCACCAGGGCTCCATGTCCCATTGGCCTTGTTTGATTCGGGTCTACAAGGCCTTGGTTTGTTTGCCCTGGTGCAGGAAAGGAATTCAAAGATTTCAACTCACCGAGAAAAAAAACATCTGCGGTAGTGAGTGGCGCATGAGACGCAGAGGCAACCTCTTAGGATTGCACTGGGGTCCTGCAGGATTCAGCGACCCCTCAGGTAGCAGGATAGTGGCAGGATGGCCAGCGAAAAGCTTCCCCCACGAGGCCTGGTGCCACGGCCTTCCCATCCCTCACAGTTCCTTGTGGACGGGCTAGTATCGATCTGCGCTATATAAGCGGATGCGGTTTGGAGTAGTACTCGGGTAAAGCACCATCTTGCCCCCCTGAGTGGCATGGGACTTTCAGTATTGCGCGAAATAGGCTCCTACCGAGCATGAAGCTCCTGTTTGGAGGACAGAATGCCAAGAATGCGTTCTCTTCTGGATGCGATTATTATGTGATGTTGTTTTGTCGGTTTTGCCAGCGGAGCGTTCAAGCGATACTGGGCTGTGCCGAATGAGATAGGCTTGAGTGAGATAATGGGAGGACAGTAGGCTTTGGCGGCTGTTTACTGGTGGTGACACCTTAGGTCGACGAAGGAGCGCAGGGTGCATGAGGGTCCGGCTTAATTTGAAAGGACTCGGGACAGCAGCTTTTATTCCATGTGATTGAAGCTGGATTACAAGAAGAGAGGTTCAAGGGTGAACTACGAAATTAGATAGGTAGGGCCGGATTCTATTCCGTCGGGGGGCGTATCAGTTTCACCACGGCTCGTTCTTGCCCTGACAAGCCTTGTTAGTTAAGGATCTCTCGAGCTCTTACCACGCGGGTGGGAGGGTCTACACCATGGAAGTGGCTAGGGCCTTGCATGGAGGTTAGGGAGTTTTTGCTTTTCCTGAGGGAGAAGCGTCAGTCATTTTTTTTACGTCCACGACTGCTGGCTTCACGGGGCGACAAAGGAATATGGGTCGAGGGCGGGCAGCATCTTGTGTGGTCCGGTTGGTGCGGAGGGGAGGGGTCGGAATCTGAAACGCCTGAGCGCCGTGCTTTCTTCCACCTCTCATAAATAGTGACTTTTGCGTTCCAGCCCACATGCTGGTTAGGACCCCAGATACACCTCCATGGAAGCCGACGAGATGCTTGGAGTCATAGGGCAATGGTAAGTAGCCTAAACTGCCCACTGAACCATTGACCCACATGAGGTCAGGGCTGAAGCATCGATGTAGGCTGAACTAGGGTGGGTCCACTAGCCACGTACCATGGCTACACGAGATGATATAGAAGCAGCCCCTTGATTTATGTGTATATACAAGGACCCCGATTGGTCTCTAGCTATTGCAGGCCAACGTGCTTCCCCTACTATGAACTCCAACGGTGGGGAAAGTTCCACCTCTATCCAACTGTTCCAACCTCCATCCAAGCCTTCTTTTCAATGGTGGGGGAGACACTGGAGAGTATCCCACGTATAATGATGGCCGCACTACTCTGCACATGACCACTTCGCTCGATGGTGTTGTTGGCACCTCCAGGCATACTGCATGTTCTGTATTGTTCCAGAGGCCGGGTGCAGAGTCAGTGCCCAACCCTCCATCCAGGCCTAATTTGGACCAGGAGGTATGTGATAGGTTGTGCGTGGCTTGTCAACGCTGGGCTCAGACGCTCTGTCATAAATTCATCAAAACATGGCAGTGCATCCTCATGCCCGAAGTCTTGGAATGCACGAGAGTATTCTTCAAATATCCCGTGGCTCATCCATCACTGTATAGGAGTCCCAGATCAACTTTAACTCTTCTCCCTATCATCAGCGGGCGCTGGACCACCTACATAAGCTCATTTGGACGTCTCCTTCTTCTCTTGTGTAGAAAAGGTCCAAACGGTCTGAAAGGGCTCCTCACCCACGGTTCTGGTTGAATGATTGCAGCAACCAAATACAGGATGTGTTAATTATGACGTGGGTGGAGAAACAATGGATGATTTGGAAGAGGCAATGGAGATCAAGGGGTAAGAAGTCTGTACATCCAACGGCTGCGGACTCATACTGAGACCAGGTGATTTCTTCCTCCTTTTTCATAGGAATATCTTGTCCGCAGGGTGTTTCCCTCCACATATTCTAGCATACTCCAGAACATCAAACTAAATATCGAATACTATCCCATAACAAAATAAATTTTTGTCACGTTTTAAATGCTATTATATTATGAGTATGCATCCACTACGCATGCTTACATTCCTTTTCTATTTTCCCACATGTGAGTATACTAAACTGCGGTGTGGACGTTTCCGTGCCACTGTACTTTCGCTTCCCTCCCTCTTTCTCTTTTTTTTTCCAGCTTAGCGGATTTGTGAGTTGCCAAGGATGTCCAATGATGCCCGAAGGATGCGAGAGGAAGAATACAGATGGTACATTTTAAATCGAGACACAGACAGTAGATGTTTTGTTGCTGTAGGTGTACGCGATGTACATCCGTACGCGGTGGACTGTATTAATTCATGCCGCTCAAAAAGTTTTCTGCAGCTCAATAACTGTCTAGCACTGAGAATAATCGCCAGTGGACACTCCTGCTGGCTGCTCAGACGGATAGAAGGCGTAATGAAACATGTATGGCAGTGAGTAACACGAGCTACACGGTAATCATACGCTTATTTTTCCCAACGGATGGCAAAGCTTTTTTGTGTCTCAATTTTACCATACTCTTTTGCATCCATTTTGGTGCAGTGGGACATGGGCTTATCATTCAATTAGAACTACAGACAGAAAGAAAAAAAAGCCTGTGGCTCGTCACATGAAAAGTTGAAACTACCCATAGCAATGTCAGAGAACTAATCATTCCACTTAACACCTTCCTTCCTGCATTCTTTATATGAAGAATTTAAACTGTAATGGTTTGAACTGACAGAGTCTTAGAAGCAACAGAAATGCCACTGATTCTTTGAAGAACCTCTGATCGCTCCAAAGCTTTTTTTGAAGTTGTCAGGTTCCATTCATTCTTTCAAAGCAAGTCGCCCCTTCAATTTACAAATCTGCTTCACAGGGTAATTCCAGTAGAGCTTTCTCAGACTGACTAAGCCACCTGTCAAATGCTGTCAAATGCTAATGTTTATTCTTCATTGGAATGTGTTTTTGTCATCTTAGTTCTTTGCTCTTTTTTATGTGGATCATTTAAAAAAAAACCATACACAATATCTGAGGGATTCAGGAGGTGGCATATCTCTAGGGAGAGATGAAAATATTCAGCACTTGGAAGCATTTTGTTAATGTATCTAGTTTGCTCCTTTACAGACATCTGTCATACCCACCACTCACCATCAATATATATGCAGAAAATCATGCCACAAAATGTGGTATTGATGTCAAAATTCAGAAATCTGGAGTCATTCTTTAGGCTGCAAAAAAGTGGATAGAGAAATCCAACGCAATCCAGAGATTGCCCTGCCTTAGTATATTCCTTTCCTCTTTCCACAAATGCCCTTTGGGTTAAGGAGAAAAAGGAACAAAAATATACATTTAAATAAAACCTTAGCAAATATGCAGATATTGTAATATGGAGGTCCTGGTGCTCCTGAAAGTTTGGTCATTTCATTACCCAGCTAATTGTAATGATCAGGAGGAATAACTTTTTCATTCTAATTATCATAAATCATAAATATATTATTTCAGTACAAGGATATTCAAACGGTATTAACTAGTTATTGATATTCTATTGCTTAGATAATTTGAAGTGTTGGAAATAGATGAAAAAAGATGAATAAATGTATACTGAAAGTGTGTTGTATCAGAGACAAATTCCTTGTGTCCAGTCACACGTGCCCAATAGAGTGTTCTATTCTATTTTGTTCTGTTCTATTCTATTCTATTCTATTCTATTCTACTCTACTCTACTCTATATTCTATTCTGTTCTGTTCAATTCTATTCTGTTCTATTCTATTCTATTCTATTCTATCCTATCCCATCCCATTCAGTCTATCCTGTCCTACTCCAATTCTGAGAAACTGGAGAAACAACTGCAACTAAGGCAACAGTCAGATAAAAGTAATTTGAGGCCAAGACAGAAATGCAGTTTAAGAAAGTATCTCAGACTTGACTCTACCTAATTTTCTTAAAGTGCAGCAGGAGAAATGGAAAGAGAAAGAAGGACATAAAAAATGGAAAGGACATACAACTAAGGCAGAATATCAGTAGATAGCCAGAACCTGCAAAGATGAAATCAAGTTAGCAAAGGCTCATAACGAACAAAGACTTGCAACAAAAGTCAAAGATAATAAAAAAAAGTTTCTTCCAACATATAAATAACATTGTTAATGTCACTATCCTGTCAGATTATTCAGGTAGTTGTAGGCATGCAATGGATATGCTTACAAAATCTGACCTTCAAAGATAAGCTGGTCAAGCCTGGTAAGAACTTGTATGGGAGACTATCTAAGAAATCCAGAGCTGGAAGTTATATCGGGAAGCTAAAAAGTTCTCCCATAAAGATAATGCCAGATCTTTCACACACATCAGCCAGGAGTAACTTTGCCTTCTTTATGCATGCATGAAATGCATTTCTTTGATGTTCCACATTTTCTCATATGCATTTTCATACTGTAGGTAAAAGATATAGTAATGCCAATGGGTAATATTTAAAATAAAATTTTAAAAAATGGAAAAGAGTTGACTTTTCCCCTTTTAACATGTAGTTTTGGGAAAACACTGCCATCTAGTGGTCATTTGGTGGACAATTTCCTATATAGTATCCCAAAGAACTGTTGTATCCTAGTAAATCAAATACCATCATATGTTCGAAGAAATTTTCATTGTAGATCATACTATTTGGGAAAGCATTGACTATAAACAAGATAAAAGTCATGCTGTACATATTTAAAAAGCAGTGAGGACAATAAATGGCATGCTTATTTTTTTTCTGAACTATCAGTTAATAACATGTTCTAGTTTTATCATTGTTAGAGCAGATTATGTTTTAATGATAAATTACAGAATCCTTTATTAAGAATATGCACTGACACAAAGCAAAAAGTAAAATATAAAAAACAAAGAAGGACTTTAGATAGCACATTCTCTCTACTGTCCCTAGCCACTAATCACTACTTGAGTATTTCCCATTGTCTTGAAATATCAGATCATTCTTGTTGCTTATCAAACCATTTTATCTGATATGTTAATTAATGTCTTGTTTCTTAAAAACCATATTGCCAATATGTAATCCTGCTTTGATATATGACGCACTGAATATAAATGAACTTCTGTTATGCATTTATACAGTCAATTATTTTCATTGCTACATATTCTCCAGTTTTGGTCTCCCATTCTTGAGTATTAAATATGACTGAAGGAAATGACCAATAATGCCAAAGCAGAGTTCTAATTCTCCTCTTACCTGGAAGTAGCCTTTGTTGAGAACAACTGGGCTTTCTTCCATCTAAATCTGCTTAGTACTGGAAAATAAAGAAGATGCCAGTACATAATCAGTATTGTTTGGTTAAATTAAAATCTGTGGTAAATAGAGCATGTCCAATTTGTTAGTATTGCCAGAATATCTGGGTCATGAAGTTAAATTATTTTCATCTGTTTTCTACCATCTACTAAACCCAAAAAGCATTGTTTTCTAAGTTTTTAAAAATATGTTTCTTATTATGGTTTAAGCAGAGAATCAGAGTAAGTTTCTATTAAAAAATTAGAAGTATCACACACTAATTTGCCATGTTTGCAAGTAAATTATCATGTTGGCTTCAATAGATATTTTCCATTAGTAAGAAAATTCATCCAAATTTTTTTGAGTGGATGACCAACCTTCAATAGAAGTTGCTGCAGAGTAAATCCATTTGTTTATTCTCAGCTTTCTTCTATCATAAAATTAAAGGTAATGTATGTTTATATCTAAGCATTGGCCAAGTTTTGTCTATTTACTTTCTTCAGAAATGTTGGTTCATTCTCTATCAGTCCATAGCTTTTAAAACATTTGAACTCTGTGAAAAATGTATAAGGATTTGGGAATTTAGCATTTCTAACAATACCATGCAAAATAGTATATGTTCCTTAAGTTTGACTATATTTTTATATATAATTTTAACTTAGCCCCATCCGAAGATCTAGTCCCAGAAAAACTAATAGAATGCATTTTAATTTATTGGCTATACTGTGACTTTATATCAGATATGGTTGACAACAACATTCAAAAATTCTTAAGGGCCGAAAAATAATCCTGGAAAATATTGTGTTTATCGGCAATTGAAAAATGTGTCAAAGTAAGACAAATTCAAACTTTTTGCAATGACCTTATAGTTTGGGTCCCCAAAATGTTATTTGAGGACCCAAACTATAATGATGTACTATGGTCTGTTTCATCTGATTGCATGTATTGTGTTACAATTAGAAGTGCATGACAATGTTTTAATAAGATTCATCTCTATCATTTCTGAAGAAACAGACATGGCTGTGTCTTGAGTCACTGGCAACGATAGAAATGTTCACATGAAAATGACAGACCTTATCCAAGTATCCAAGCCCTCTTTGATAGTAGAATGATACTGAAACAGATGATTATTTAGCCAATATTCCAGATGATTATACTGAGAAACAATATGATATGGTAAAGAACAGTGCTTCCCAATGGTGATTTTTTTTTCTTTAGTGACATGAATAATCTTCAGGGATGCATGAAGGATTATTGTTTGTTCTTCAATAGCCAAAAACTGATCAGCAATTTTAGCTGAATGATTAATTTAGAAAGCAAAATCTCAGCCTTTCCAACTGGGTAAAAATCAAGAAAAAAATATGATGTATTGCCTGTCCCAAATGTATTGCCTATCCCAAGCACCAGAACAAGATTTAAAACACTGATAAACAAATAGGCCTCAGTGTCTATTCATCCTTCCTGCTGCCATTGTTACCTACAGTGGAAAGAATCACATTTGCAACAGACTTGTCTAAATAAATAAATACCTGGGACATTATCAGGTTTCACCAAGGGGATTCTGTTTGGCTATGTGATGCAACACAAAAAACAATAACCAGGTCTTAATCTCTTTTCTGGTGAGCCTAAAATAAATTGAATTTTAAGGATCTAGGGATAAGAGCTTAGATGTATGAAAAAATACTGAAATATTTGTTTAACTGCTGTGGTGTTTCTCAAGTTTTGCTACTTTTAATTTTCTCTATAGATGGAGGGGAATCCCCAAATATAAATGAAAGAGTTCAGTAAGATTGAGAAATATTCATATTGGAACAAAAGAGCGTAGATATGGAAATACTTAATTCAAATCCTTCATCACCTCGAAAATTCCTTGGTCTCATGTCCATGGTGGCACAATGATAAGAATGTAGTATTGCAGGCTAACTCTGCACACTGCCAGTAGTCTGATCCTGACCAGCACAAGGATGACTCAGCTTTCCATTCTTCTGAGCTTGGTAAAATGAGAATCCAGATTGTTGGGGGCAATATGCTGATTCTGTAAACTGCTTAGAAAGAGCTAGAAAGCATTGTGAAGCAACATATAAGTCTAAGTGCTATTGCTAAAAAAAAGTCATCAAAAAAGCACAACAAAGAATGTTCTTTCTGCGCTAACTCAAAAAGCTCAAACTGCCCGAGGAGCTGCTGATCCAGTTCTACAGAGGAATAATTGAGTCTATCATCTGGACTTCTATAACTGTCTGGTTTGGTTCGGCAACTCAACAGGGCAGACACAGACTTCAGAGGATAATTAGGACTGCAGAAAAAACAATTACTACCAGCCTGCTTTCAATTGAGGATCTGTATACTGCACGAGTCATTTACAAATCACATCCTGGACATGAACTGTTTCAACTCCTTCTCTCAAAACAATGCTATATAGCACTGCACACCAGCACAACTAGATTCAAGAACAGGTTTTTTCCAAAAGCCATCATTCTGCTAAACAAATAATTCCCTCAACACTGTTCAACTATTACAAAGTCTGCACTACTATTACTGTGAATCTTCTCATCACTCCTGATCACCTATCCTCTCCCACTTGTGACTGTATGTCTGTAACTTTGTCGTTTCTATCTTGACAATTTATATTGACTGTTTCCTAGTATGATTTGATTGGTTATTGTACCCTATGACTATCATTAAGTGTTGTACTTTATGATTCTTGATGAATTTATCTTTTCTTTTACGTATACTGAGAGTATTTGCACCAAGACAAATTCCTTGTGTGTCCAACTACACTTGGCCAATAAAGAATTCTATTTGCGAAGATTGTTATGAAGCTAAAACTATCTTCTAACTTGCTTATTCTCTGTGACTTCAGAGGACTTGTTTCTGAATTAGCACATATAGTGAATAAAACTCCATAGAATAATTGTTATTGTCAGAATTAATAAATAGACTGATGCCATAACAATACTACTGGTTAGGTTAAAACTATTATTTATTTTATTTTATTTATTTGATTTGTCAATCGCTTATAAGATAATAGGTATAAGTATATACATAGTTATGAATACATGAAATGGGTATATATATAAGAAAAATAAAAGAAACAATAGGACAGGGACAATAGGCATGTTGGTGCGCTTATACATGCCCCCTAGAGACCTCTTAGAAAAGGGGTGAGGTCAATAGTAGACAATCCAAGGTTAAAGTTTTTGGGGTTTGGGGAAGAAACCACAGAGTCAGGTAGAGTATTCCAGACATTGACCACTCTGTTGCTTGAAGTCATATTTCCTGGCAATCAAGTTTGGTGCGATTAACCTTGAGTTTGTATCTATGTTTGTTCTTGTTACTGTTATGGGGGTTGAAGCTGAAAGTATTCATTGACAGGTAGGACATTGGCAATATATTGATTTATAATACTTATATATGGATCGGACCAGAAGGCGGCGTAGTTCCTAGGTTTTCTAAGGTTCTAAGAATTCAAGTCTGGTGGCATAAGGTATCTCTGGCCAACGAGTAAGAGGATGTGGAGAACTCTTCTTTGTGAAATATATTCTGGCAACTTCTCACTGTGTTTAATATCAGATACGTAATGTGGGTTCCATGACTCGATGAGCTGTAATTCGAGTATTGGTCTAACAAATGTTTTGTATACTCCAGTTTCACTAGTGTACATATTACCAGAGAAAAAGCTAGTGTAAAGATATAGGTTAACAACTCTTAAACACACTTTTTTGCTATGTAGTTAGCAGTGGGCTTAAGCACTTAGAGTCATTAGCAGATGAGTACTCTAAGATGGCTGACCAGAGTTTGGACATCAACAGTCTTGACTGGTTCAGCCTGTATTTTATTTTCTGTTTTATTTGCCAATATGGTAAGACAGAGCATTTATTTGGTTGAGATTGTGAAGGTGCATTATGTTTGACACATTCTGATAACAGTCAGGTCTCTCATTTTGAAGAATAGCAGTATTGTCGTGTTGGTGTTGAATAGGCTTTACATCAATCAAGCGAAGAAGATGCAACGTTGCTCTTAATATGATCAAGAGGTCATTTATGTATAGTCAATGAAGAGAGTTGGTCTAGAACACTGTCTTGAGAGAAGACACCACTGTTAGACAGGTAGCAGAATGCTGTGATAAGATACTTCCGAATTTTACCGTTTGTTATCTGTTTGGACAGGAATGCTTCTATCCCAGTTATACAGGTTGTCCAGACGAGACCATAAGATTTTAGTTTTAAGGAGTAGTTTTGTCCATCGTACCACCTGGAATCAAGGCTTTACAGAAAGTCTATTTTGTAGATTGTTCTCTATTATTCTTGGCCACACTGATCGGAGTTGTGTTTTTTCAAATGTAAAAAGAGTTGCAGATTAAAGGATAGTTTTTTTTCGTGAAACCAATCTGTTTTTATTAGACAGTAGATTGTTTTGTTTCTAATAGTGGAGAGATTGAATGGCGCTTGGTTAATAATTGATTGCGCATGACTTTACAGAGTGGATGCAGCATAAGGAGAATGTCTGTAAATTTTCAACTAGGCTGGGTCTCGCCTTTTTTTGAAGATGGGGATGACGCGTGGCTTGTGACCTATAGTTTTTGGCAAGGAGCCTGGTCGCTGAAAAGATTTTTCAAAAGAATTATGCTTAGAGGTTACCTGCCTCATGGCAGTGGAAAGCTTTTTTAAGAAGTATGCCATATATTCCGTCCGGTCGCAAATAGATAGAATGGGTTTTTAGATTGCTTAGTGCCTTTTCTTCAAAATTATCCTTCTCGTAAAAATGGATATGTAATTATATCATTGTAAGTTGTCTGTGGTTCGACTAGGAATAATACTGGGCATGATCCATTGCTGGTTTGCCAAATACTGGAGGCCAAAGAGATGTGTTAAACGAGGGTTGGCTTTTAAACTGGTGTCGTACAATTGCAGTCTCTTACCATTTGGTCCCTGTTTAGGGTGGATGGACCTATGGTCCCGTTTTTAGTTTTGTTTACAAAATTGTTAGTAACGCGAGCGTGAGATTGGTGCATAGAAAGGTTTTCGCTCTTGTTTTAATGTGATATTGGTGCATTCAGTCCTTTATGCTGGTGGCCATAAATTTTCTTGTATATGGCTTTTGAAGTTGGCAACGCGACAGATTTGTTTTTCTGCCAAGTGATTTTCTTTTGGATTGAAAGCTTCCTATTATTCATGGGTAATATTGTTTTTTCTGTTTTTGAGAGTTGTTAGATGGTATAGTGATCCGACTCTTTTGGAACTTCAAGTAAAAATAGTGTTGTAGATGGTGCTTCTAGAGTATTGCATCCAGTGAATAGAAATCTGCGCAAATCAAAGGATTGAAAGATCCTTGTTTATGAGATTCATAGTTGCCTTTTTTGTGAAGTTATATAATTGGGATCTCATCATTGTGATGATTTTTTGTGTGGACTGTAGCTTGAAAGAGCAAAAAAAAATTCATGATTGTGGTCACTGCTGAAAAGGGTTCTGTTATAGTTTGTATTCCGTCAATATTAAATTCAATACTATTGGCAAGAAGATGAGATCAGAGCAGTCTGTTAAGTCCTAGTACTTGTTGTGTTTAACTAGTTGTTATCCAGTTTCCAAGATTATATAACACAATTGTAGAAGGTTGCATGTGATGGGTTCACGTATTGTACCATTCGTCTAAGGGTCATAGTTTAATATTGAGGTAGATGAAAGTGCACAGGAGAAAGGTAAAAGCGGTGTGGCGCAGGATCTGGCGCCATGTAGTAGTGTAATTTAGCTTTGTTGTGCATGTTCGATGTCAATAATCAGGGCCCCAGTAAGAACCAAAAATGTCGATAATCAAGAAGAGTTCAACAGACAAAGTGGTCTCATATGAATATGCAAACTCCTGGTGGTGACTTGGAATTCTCTACTTTTTTCACTGCGCTGTGCGCTTGCCGCGCTGGCCGATGCAGTCTCACTATGAATGCAGCTATAAGCACGGGATTGGGGGCATCAGAGAAGCCTATATCGTCGAGAGTGTTCGACTACCCGGCAAGTGCAGTCGCCTGGGTGCCGCGCCTGCGGCACCTGCGTCGCCACCGGTGCAGGATCATCGGAACGTGTTCTTCATGTCCCGCAGCAAGCGGTCATGCAGGGCCGTTTTTATAATAGGGACTTTTATAGGAAGGATAGCAAACCTCCTCCTCTACTGGATATTCAAAATCTGATCGGGTAAAACATGATAGTCCTCTTACTGTGGTAATGGAGTCAGGGAAGAATATCTTCAAAGCCAATGTTTCACAGACAATATAATGTCGAATTTAGCCATATTTAGTAAAGAGGAGAAATTCAAGGTGTTTTATTTGCAAAGGCTTCTGCATTGAATACGCTTGCATTAAGGCCAGTTGTGGTTGGAATAGAGGTAGTTAGGGGATATGCATGCCAAATTTTAAGTGATACTGGATCTGGATGGGGTGGTTGGGATTGTGGAGTTTTGTGGGTGTGTGACTTTTCTTTTGATGCAATCAGCCCTGGTAAGTTCAATGTTCAGGTCCTTTTTCTCCATTGTTAGATTGGTTTTTTGAGTTCTGCACGGAGTCTCACGGGAGCGGATTCCTTTGCAGTATGATAGTCCTGGTCTTGAGTGAAATTTTTTTATGGGTGGGATTGGAATTTTGCAAATGGCGTTTATTGTATGAATGAATATATGGTTGTGCCTGGACTTCATTTTGCAAACAACTCTACAAATCTTGGGGCCACAGAGCCATCATTGTATTTGTACCCAGGGCCATCTCTGGTTATTTCAATGACATCTTCAGGAGAAACATTTGTTGTATTTGTGTTGCTTATGATATTGTGAACTTTGGTGATGTAGTCTGATTCGTTGGTGTCTTCGAGACCGAATAAGATGGCATTTGGATGTTTCTGTTCACGTTCCATGATGTCTCTGATGAGTAAGGGGATATTATTTGTGGAATTATTTGATGGGATAGTAATTGTTTGAGGCTGTGGTTTGGTGGTTATTTTTGTAGTTGAGGTAGTGTTTGTGATAGCTGTGGGATTTGATTTTGAGCTGATAGGTAATCACTTCTCTGTGCTATATTTTTTTTTCAAGAAAGATTAGGCTTGCTTGTGTAGTTGTTTCAAAATGTGTTGCTAAGCGTTCTTCTATTGAGTGAATGAGTGATTCTAGTACAACTGGGCTAAAGGGAATAAAGGGAAAGATAAATGGAAAGTCTCCTCTTGACTTTGGTGAACAATGTCTCACACTGTAATATAATGTAGTCCTCAACTAATGACTAGTTGCTTAGAGACCACTCAAAGTTATGAGGGACCCACCCCCAAAAGTTACTTAGAACCCAGATTCAAAGTTCTGATTATCACCACCACTTCACTGTCATCAGCACACATTAATGGCCATTTGCAATATCCTGCAGTCACAGGACTATAATATTTTTGGAAATCAACATTTACTCCCGGTCTCTGGTAAAAAATGCCCGCGACAGACAATGGGTTTGCTTTACAATTGCAGCATTCACTTTACAATTATTGCATTCACTTAAAGACTGCCACAAAAAAGGTAATAAAATCAGGTTGATCTCATTATTGACATGATTTGCAACATATCATGACCTATGATGGAAATTCAAGATTCTATCATAGCTGTGTTTAGCAATTAAGCTAATGTTTGGTTAACCCATTTCAATTATTTTTTTAAAAGCATAAAAGAATTAGTCAAAACATTGTGCTCATGTTTGTTCTGAAGAAGCTGTATTTGTGGAACATACATTTTCTGAAGTACATCATAGATTGCATTAATACACTGGCACAAAACATATGTTTACATTAAGAAAAAACATTACCAATGTATTATCTGCACAAAATCCAGTATAAAATGCATACTGCTTCTAAGTGAATAGATTATAGATCACAATTGAGCATAAACATTTCTAAATCACACAATCAATCAAGAGAGTCTGATAGGCATAACTGTAATTTTGTGCCTTGGAATCCTATCTGCTATGTATTAAATATCTGTCTAGTCATATCTTTTTAAGGCTGTAATTGAAGCATGTGCCACTGTGTCAGCCAAAATTTAACTGACTGCCTTATGAGCCAATCATAATATAACAATCTATGAAAATAACAGACATAAACTTCCATTGTTTACAAATTCACTGCTAAGATATTATGACTTATAATTGTGACTTTTATAAATGACACCACTTTTTGTGGCATTTTAAATTGTAATTGTTTCTGTATTTATCTTTTTTATCATTTGTAAGTCACCTAGAGTTGGCTTATTGGCAAGATGGCAATAAATGAAATGAATGAATGAATGAATGAATGAATGAATGAATGAATAAATAAATAAATAAATAAATAAATAAATAAATAAATAAATAAATAAATAAATAAATAAATAAATAAATATTGAGAAATAACGTTTAGGAAAAATGAAGGGATAAGGACTCACCTTAACATAATGAGATAATATGCAAAGTGATATGGGGAGAAAGTTAATCAAAATTATATGTAGGGCTGTGCATAGTATTAAATTTAAGAAAACTTCAATCTATCCAATTTCGTATAAATCCAGCTTTACCCCACAACTCTGCATCCTTCAGCCCATCCTGCTCAGAGGATTAGCCCTGTTCTTCAGATAAATTATTTTGTAGAATTATAAAGAAGGTGGCATGATTTGACTAAATTTCTTATGAGTTGGAGACCATTTTTAGATTTCTTATGCAAAAAGGAGAAAAATCAACCTTTGACTTTGAGATCTGAAGATTAGAGTGGATTTGAGTAGAGAAATATTGCAGCTTTTTAAACACAGAGATTTGTATTTAATAATTTACTACTTCTTATATAAAATTAAGAGAAAAATATTTCATGCATATTGAGAATTTTAGTAAGTTGATTATTAGTATTTTAAAATGTTTTGTATATTGGTGCTGTTTATTTAAATTAAGAAAGAGGTGGTTGAATTATTATTATAGCTGTACTAAAAGAAAAATAGAGGTCATTTTTGTTACAAATGTGTTGGATATTTTTGTCAGTTTTAATTTTAATTTAATTCCCTTTCCCTTTTCTGTTAATTTGTATTTTAAAGTTTAATGTTGAAAATTAATAAAGATATTATAAAAAGAAAAAATAAAGGCAGCATGGAGCAAGAAGGAACAAAAATATGCTTCCACAGTTTCACAAACAAGCTACTAGCTGTTTCACACATTGAGCTAACTGGATTGTTTTACCCATAGGTTACTGAAACATTGCTTACAACAGGGAATCCATCAACAATAGTTTATGATACATACTAATAGCTTGATTGATATTTTAACACTAAATCAAAACCATACTGAACATATAATATTGAATATATAATAGCTTAGCAAGATTTTTTTCCCTTAAATTTGCAAGATTCTTTATATTACTAATGTATTTCTACAGTCAGAAAAAGGCCTAATAATGGAAGACAATATTTTGTACCATTATTCTTCAAATCAGCCTCTTTGGAAAATAAAGTACTTTGCTCTCGATATAGCAAGGAAGCATCTACAGATAACTCTGCCTTCCTCTTATTGATAATAACAAATTAGCAAACCTCTTCCGAGCACACATAAATGCAAAATATGCGATTCCTGCTAAAAAGCCAGCCAGAAGAGTTGTGCCAAAAACTTTGGGTGCTCTCTTCTTTGCTACTCGAAATGCTGTTGGAAGAACTGCTGAGATTAATATGTTGTTGACTTGTCCCAAAACCTTATGAAATGTTTGTCTTTTTAAGACACGGTCATAATAGGCTTCCAAGTTAGGTCGCTTTCCATTTCCCCAACTTCTCCTCGCTAGTCCAATGAACTTAAGCCGATGGAGTGTTACAGCAAGGGATACATCAGCCAAGCTAAAGAATTCTCCACAGAGCCAAGGCTGATGTCCATTTTCTGATATCAAAAATAAAGGCATAAATAATTAGAGACCAATCAAATGCAATACAATGCAAAGATTCCTCTATTGCACGCAATTAATATTCTTATTAAATGTGTGTAACCATTAGTTTTAGATTACTTGTTGCAATGGTTTGGCAAATAGAAGCATTACTTGACTTGAAACAGCCTAGATGACTAATGGAGCTATCGTTCAACATTGCAAAATCAAAAGAAAATGAGAAAGAATTGATTGCAAATAATATTTTACCTGGTGTTTCTTCATTTCTTCTTTGCAACTCAGTTTCAACCTGATCCAAAACTTTTTCCAGCTCATCTATTATTTTCTGTAAGTACTTTATGTTATCATGGTCCATCAATTTAGACTACAGGAAATAAATAGATTAGATATTAGCTTGCAAAAAATGATGTTATCTTGAATATTGTGAATCTGAGTAAGCAATTGTAAGACTACAAATGACATGTATCTAATACCTTTTAAAATGGAATTATTCCAAGTAGAAAAGCATGCAATAACAATATTTGCTATTTCACATTAATATTATACTCCAAGCAATCCAAGGATCCATTTTAACTAATTATACATATTCTGTTCTTACTTTGAGTCGTTTCTGCTTTGCTATATATGCATCTTGCAGATCTGGGTTTTCTTCAGCGAGTTTCTTTAATTCAGATTCAGTATTACCTATTTGGCCTTGCAAAATAGCAATAAGTCAGTTAAGGTTATTAATCACCAAACTTTCAAATAAATTAAATAAAGTTTATCATGTTAAAATGTTTTGCTTCCTAACCAAATGTATGAATTTACAATATATTGTGTGAACAGTTCAGCGAACCCTCATCTGCAATTCAAAATTAATTCTGAAAGTCAACTAATATTTATTTTACAAATGGTTTTCTTAAAACATATGTTGCTTATTTCAACAGACAGATAAGTTTGATTTTTAATAATTATAAATTTGGTAAAATCATTTAAATTAAAGAAAATTAAAATGAATTTGAACACCATAGATAACTAGGGCACATAAAATTCTTGTACATACTACGAATTCTGGTTGTGGCATATGCAGGAATCATGGAGTCTACTGCTAATTCAGGATGTAAAATGCAACCATGTGTGTATGCGTCCATAGGCAAGGAATCTAGTAGTTCTCTGTAGTGTTGAACCCTTGGATAATACATACTTCCTTCTTCTGGCATTAATTTTGGAGTATTTTCTACAGAGAAGAATATCCATAGATGAAAGTTAATAAAAAAAAATAAAAGGTTGTTTTAGATATTTATAACCTGTAAATATCTCTGCAGCATTTGTTATTCTATGAATCTTCATACTAGTTGGAATACATACCTCTTGAACTATTCAAGTTGAAAGAGATTTGAGTTAGTGTTTAATCTTTCTTTGCTTTGTCATAATGAGAAATAGCAACATTGAACCTCTTTTGTGATAAAAGTAACAGTGAAAAAGACCAATGTTCTCTTCCACAACTGCATTTTCTGAATATACATAGTCCCCAACTTATGACAATTGAGCTCAAAATTTTTGTTGCTAAGTGAGTCATTTGTTAAGTGAGTTTTGCCCCATTTCATGATCTTTCTTGCCACAATTGTTAAGTGAATCACTGTAGTTGTTACATTAGTAATATGGTTGTTAAGTGAATCTGGCTTCCCCATTGACTTTGCTTGTCAGAAGGTCGCAAAAGGGGATTAAAAAAAGAAGCAAGAAAATTGAGGCCATGTTTACCCTATCAGTTACTATTTCAATTCCATTCAATACTTTCAATTCAGTTAATATTTATTTAAATGTGTTGTAGATAACACTCCATTAGACTAATATTATTACTTATGGTATCCTTTCAAGACACTCTTTCAATCAATCTGGATAATGTTGTTTGTTTGTACTTAGATGCCTGTCTCTACAATTTACTACTGGTGGATTTCTGCTTAGGTACATAGTATAGGAATCCATACTATGCTATAGGTTATCATTTAGCTTCACGCTGTTGAATACTTTTATACAGAGTGACATATTCTTGATATGATTTTAGTTAACAGGATCATATAAGAAATAAAGAAATCCTTTAGCTTCCCAGGTAGCCATTGCCAATTAAAGTAGATAATTCTGGTCAAGGCAGATTCCTGTTTCTCTACAAAAGAGTTGCTGATAAAAAGATTTATACATGTCTATATCCCACTCCAAAAATGTTTTCCTTTCAAAATATCTTTTCTATGTCTTGCAAAGAATAAAACTTAAAAGTATGTATCCCTCCTGAAAATTTTCTCAAACTGCAATTTATTTATCACATTTAGAAACCAAGCACCTCCCTCACAGAAAGGCTCTGGGTGGTGTATAAATAAGATACAAAACATACAATGTATACTATAAATAATCATTTAGTACACAAATACATTTCTATGATATAAGATGTCCCAAAGATGCTGTTTCAAAAGGCAACTGGATTTTCTTGTTTTTCTATGAAGATGTTTTGCTTCTTATCCAATAAGCTTATTCAGCTCTGACTGGATGGTGGGGAATGGAAAGATTTGTATCCCTTTCAAACAGCTGGTCATTTGCATTCTTTTAGAGAGTCATTGAGGCCACAGTGACCCTCAAAAAGAATGCAAATGACCAGCTGTCTGCAATGAATATAAATCCTTCCACTCCCCACTATCCAGTCAAGAGCTGAAGAAGCTTCTTGGGTGAGAGGCAAAAGACAAACGAAGTCCAGTTGCCTCTTGAAATAGTACCTTTGGGACAACAATGACCTGGATAATTAGAATCTCCAGACATATGAAATAAGATACACACATTAAAGCATTTTTAAAAAAGCACATAAATACTCTTATTACCATTCACAAAAGTATCTTCAATGTAGTCAATAATCTGAGTTGCATCACAAATTATGTTCTCTTTGTGAATGAGCACAGGGACTTCTCCTGATGCATTTAACCGCATAAACCAAGGCTCGTTATGTTCACTCAATGGAAGGCTTACATCATGCTCTTCACATTTCAAACCCTTTTCAGCAATCACCAGTCGTACCTGAAACAAATGGATGAGCTTCCGGTTGAAGGAAGTTTTAAAGAGCATGTGGTTTATCACATATATGGATTCAAAGCCAAACCTGGTCATGGAATCTCCAGAGTGCCATACCAAACTTGTCCTGGGATATTTGCGATGAACATTGGGAGATTATGACAATAAATAGCTAAATAAACATGCTGCTATTCCAGAGAAACAATAAGAAACCTGCAGGAACCATTTAATGTGAATATTAATTATCATCTCTTCATATGACACTTTTTCCTTGTAAAATAAATTGAGCTCACTTGGTTTTGTTATTGCTTATTTTTCATTCCTTTACTGTATATTGGATTAGCCAAGCCCCAATTCCTAATGCACAAAATGTAACAATAGTGGGAAAGGGTCTGGGCCTATTTGTGAAGCTTCCTGGCTTCACTATGCCATTTTTTTCCATTATTTTTTATTCCTTCTTCTTTCGGGCACCCACTCAGAGCTGCCTTCAATGCAATGCTTTGTCCCCACAAGGCAAAGAGGCAGTTTTAAGGAGGCTACATGGGCAGGGTGAACTATCCAGGTTCTGAAATACAACATTCCTTTTTGCAAATGAAATACTCACCTTTTGGGAACTGAAGGACTGTGTCCAGTGATAGAGGATGAGTTTAGCCTCTGACTTGATCTCCACTTCAGCTGGGGGTGCTTCATTGGCCATCTGGTCCTCCTTCCCTTCTGCCATTTCACGTTTTTGTTCCTGCTCCATTCACTGCTCCGAGATTCTGCCCATGAGATTTGATTTTTTTTTCACTCTCTCCCCCCTTCCTGTTACTGAGGCTGCTCCATAAACTGAGCATGCTCATTATGAGCAGATGAAGCTGCCTTCCTGATTTTGCCCTCACTCTCCAACAGGATTTCATGAAATGAAGCTATTTAAAATCTTGGGTATTCAGGATCAACACAGAGATAACCAAGCTACACTACCTATCTAGATTCAAGAAAAATGTTTTTTTTCCTGAATCTCTTCTCTAGTTTGTAATAAATATTCGAGATACATTTAATTAATTTAACTAAAATACAAAGCAGCTTCTTTGTACTCAAGACAGGAATCTGAACCTATATAATGAAGGATAATGGAATCAAATGGATATACCTTCAATGTTTCAATAGTATATTAATATCCGCCTCAAAATGTGTATGAGGCGCATGCATGTTATGTGTTTCCCATGTTTTTCTTTTAGTTCAACTCACCTTCATACGTAATTTTATTGAACTCCTGGGCATTTCAGTGACTCATAAGTGTGTTCCATTGTAATTAGCTTTGTGTTTGTTTCATAATGGTAGATGTGATACTTTCTGTTGTATTTAAAATATATGTTTGAAATGTATATTCTAGCTTTTCTTCATCTCAGATTAACTGGAGAATCTTCTTTCACTTTTATTCCCTTATGGCTGAGGCCAGACATGAACATCTTAACCATGTTTTAGCATAAATATATGTTTAATTGGTTTAAAAAAAAATACAGACTGATAATAGTATCATGGAAATGACAAATATACTTTTGGAATCTAAGTTAAGATCTGAACTACATAAACTGTAGTTTCCAAAAAGTAAAAATTAATCATGCAAACATCCAAATGAGGCATTTCCTGCTAGAACTATTAGCCTTCCTTAAGATAATTTATCACAAAGATTGAAAAGTGTGCTTAACATGGCTAACATTGTTTAGAAAATTACATTTCAGTGTTGTGATTACAGAAAAAATAAAGAAATATTTCAAATTGTAGAATAATTAATGAAAGGAATCACTTAAAAATAAGAGGATTTTGTCAATAAATGAGCACAGCAAAATAAATGTGTCAGGGAAAGCATCACTAATTCACACCATTTGAAAAATTCTTGACAAATTAAATTACTTAACTCTGAATGGCCACAAGAGGTCTCTATAGTTCTAGAAATAGAGGGGTTACACTTCCTCAAGTGAAAGGTTATATTGAGTTTATATTTTCTTCTTCTTATGGCTGGTTGCAGTCAGCCAGATGTTTTGACTGGATTTGGCATTTTTGTTCACTTATGATGTTCTTCCTAAGGATCTGGAATAGGCAGATGTTGTTGTTTAATGGTGTTAAAGCAGAGTGCAAGTTGTTCCAAATGAAACTGCCTTTTGCAAGTGACCGATGGTGACTTTGTCAATATTGATAGTGTTCAAGTGAACTGCTCCAATTGCTTTGAGATTACAACAAAGGCACCTATTTTGCTTTCTTTTGCTACTCTATTTTTATTTGCAGGTCTTTGTATTTAGTTATCTTTCATTTCTGTTCTGCTATCTCCAGGTATTACACCCACTATCCAAACTTTTTTGTCTTTTTTATTGACAATTGTTAACTCTGAAGATTTATGTAGCAAGTACTTATTATGGTTGGTAGCACAATCAGCCAGATGTTTAGACTGAATTCAGTATTATTGTTGTTGTTGTTATTTTAAAATTTGTTTCCAGTGTAGATATAGTGTTCACATTTTTATATATATATATATTTAAACTCCTTGGAGAAAGACTGCTGATGATAAAACAGTAAAAACAAACTTCATTTCAAACTTAACTATCTTTTCTAACATGATATCAATCAGGAATATCCCAACGGGAGAAAGTTACCATTTGGGAATATATGTCTGGTATTCATAGCTGTTTATTACAGTAAAAAAAGAAAAAATATGGAAATGAGAAATATATATTTCTGAGACTGAACTGAAAGCCACCATCAACATCAGTTGTCTATGAACCAAAGAAAGGGCGATGCTTCTATAGGGCAAGCCCCAAACATTTTTTCATGGCTTCTAGATAAGGCCATCAAAAAATCTCAGCACTGTAGATTAGACTAAGAAGCTGAATATACTGGAGGTCCAAATTCAATGGCACTGATTTTTTTAGTTTGTCAAACCAACTGATCACAAGAGGGCAGTAGCTGGTAGGAGTAACCAGTTAAGGTTAAACTCTATGAGTCTTGTCTTTCACCCTGTCTGTTGTTTGTCTGAGAGACGGTTAATTTGAGGTCACTCTTCTGCCTTCCTCCCTGATGCTCTGGAGGTCTAGGACTTTCCTGGTAGCATGTAGCTAGCTATGTGTTCGGTTTTGCCAATTACTATAATGTATAGGGTATGTATTTTCTCTAAGTAAATCTCCCTTCTGTTATAGAGGCATGCTTCACTGATTAATCTGGACTAGAAAATGGCAAAAGTCAGTTTGGTCCAGTGGTTAAGGCACCAGACTGGAAACCAAGAGATTGTGAGTTCTAGTCCTGCCTTAAACATGAAAGCCAGTTGGATAATTTTGAGCTAATCACTCGCCTAACCCTTCTCACAAGGTTGTTGTGGGGAAAATAGCAGGAAAAAAGAGCATTAGGTATGTTCGCTGAAGAAAGAGAAATAGAGAATGAAGGAAAACAAATTACTTTGGACATTTTCATGAAGTCCACCATAGATCAAAGACTTTTTCTTTATTTTAAAACCTCTCATCATGACAACCTGGCTGCTGAATTCAACCAATAAAAGTGAAAAAGAATTGGAATTCATGCATTTACTTTTTCCTGCCCTTCAAACCCACAAAAGTCTGCATATCACAACTGCAAGTAATCTAAATGAACATATCCATTGCATTCTATGATAATTAGTCATGGGTTCACAAATTTTATGACTAAAACTAGGCAATGGTTCAACATTGTTACAAAGCCTTTACTCATTTGCTTTGTAATCTATACAAGTCACGTAAGGTTTTGTTATGTCGGCAATATGAGAGATAGGTAAAACTGGAACATCTCAGATTCTGATCTGTTGCCTCTGTGGGTTGAGACTAATATCTGATTACTAGTACTAAATGTGGGTCATACTTTTTTAATTGAAAGAGGAGAGATAGAAATAGAGGCAGATTTTTTTCAAACTGATTGTTGGAATACTTGGAATAAAAGTACCTAAGTATATAATATGGAATATTTTCAATAAATAAAATGCTTTAATTTTGTTTCCATTTCATTTCACCCTAATATTGATTATAAAGCAATGTTTTAGATTCTGGCTGAATTTCATTCAACTAATCTGACCTGAATGTAAAACCCATCAATGTTAAACTGCCATTTTTGCTTGTACACATAGAAAAACTATGTAGAAATGGTTGTTAACTATGGAAACTTAATAAAAAATAACCTATATAGAAGTTTAGGAAGAACATAGAGGGATGTTCTGTTCTGTTACAATGTAACAGCAGCAGCAACAGCAACAAAAACTTTTACCAACTGTATGATATACCTTTAGCAGTTAATAATCCTACTTCCAGCAAAATTACGTATTTTATCTTCCTTTCTACATAAATTTCATGCATCAAATATATTGTTCTGGCATATTTAATTTTTAGAAATATCATTTTTTAAAATTTCAAAGGTGACAACTGCCCTGGATCTTTTAATTTCCTATGGCATGCGTGTGTCTCTGCTCCCTTTCAGCTATTGATTTTATTCATGTTTTTTTCAAATGTTCAGCTGTGATTGCATTTGCTAGCAGAGATAAAACATTTACTGGTGAACAAATATGAATTATCAGCAGGGGTAGAAAAAAAATGAGATTTGAAGTAATAGAAAAATAGACACTGTAGTCACAAGTTCTGATTGCACTACTTTTACGTGGGGGCTGAGTCCCTGCCTCCCTGGGTTCCTTTCATAATGCTGTTGGTTATTTTGTTTGCTTTCTTGTCATGCATGGGTGATAGCGGTTTGGCTACAAAATCAATAGCAGTCAACCATGAACACGGCAACTAGAGGGAACTGGAGGACAAGCAGTCCAACCAAAGCTAATTTTCAATAAACTGCATCGATTTTTCTGGAAATAAAATTAAGCCAACAGTAGTACTTAGCATGTTTCCAAAAATGAGGCCAAATTTTCATTACTTTCTTGGTATAACCTTGCCCTATCTTTACACTTCACAAAACTTGATTTATGTGAGGATGGAAAATTCATGTCCTCCAGCTATGGCTGCAAACTCTACCAGTCTATTTGGAACATATGCCAAATTTACTTCTTACTGCTTTTCTCTCTTAT
Organism: Laticauda laticaudata; assembly: GCA_004320025.1. NCBI lineage: Eukaryota > Metazoa > Chordata > Lepidosauria > Squamata > Elapidae > Laticauda > Laticauda laticaudata. The sequence goes on from BHFT01018326.1 coordinate 32,542, forward strand.
TGTCTTTAATAATATTGGATGGTGAAAAATGATGGACATGTATAATTTTCCCAAAACAAAAACCCATGAATTGGGTTTATAAAAGTATATATGGTGGGGTAAAGTGTCCCTCCTTCTCACATTAACAGCTTGTATTTCATCTCATAAATCTATCTATCATGTGTGTTTTAGCTACTTTAGAGATATTTGTGGATGATTTTTAATTGTGTTTCCAAATTACAAAACATTTTCCCCAAATTAGACATCATGCAAAAAATAAAAATGTTCTCTTTTTCCTTAAGATCAAGATTTATCATAAATACTCCTCTCCCAGAATCTATATATAACACAGAGAGAAACAAACTTTCTCGCCAGAACAAGTTTTTCCATATGAAATGTACTGAATATACTAAAGCTTCAATATTTAAAAGCAAAATTACTGAATATGTGCATCAATCTACATGTGGGATGCAATTATGTAACTTACTTTTAACTCAAACAAAAATCATGTGGTGGGACAGCAAAAAATTCAAAATGCTTTTTTTTAAAGACACATTCTACCCAGGAATGAATTGGGAGAAATATTTTTTACATAGCATGCTTCAACCCATAGATGACTAATGCAGATTATCATTTCACCAAGTGTTCTGAGGTAAGTCAAACTTGGTGTTAAGTTTCAAAGAAATTTAAAAACTGTTTCTTTAGACCTAAGATTGTTGAAAGAGGCTCAGTTTACCACCACTGTCCTGCAAAAGAACTGAATAGATATTTAAACAGAGGCCATTCCACAATGCAATCGTAAGTTTTAAGAAAGGTAAAACTCTGATCCTTGTGCTCTCATTTTTCCACTGGGAAAAAAATAAAGGTTTGCCCAGACCTTAACCAGTGGATTAGTATCCTCTCCAAAAATAGCACCTCTTAAATAAAAAGTCAGAGCATGGGAGGAAAAGGCCCTGCTCTCAGAAGGCTGCTCTCTGAAGTTGCTCTCCTCTACCTACCCCAAATATCTCCTCTGGCAGCCACTAGCAGGAATATTTGGAATGCCTTCTAAAGTGTTTGGACTTGAACAATGCCAACCCTAAACAGGGCTGGAGCAGGGCTAAAATAGGTGGAGTCAGAACTTAAGAATGCCTCCTTCTACTGGCACAGATCCTCTCTGGAAATCCTGTGCAGAGGTGAGAAATCATTTCTCTGGCTAAAAAAGACGATTCCCACTTCTGGTTAGGAGAAAAAGACCCTTTTAATTGAAAATTCAAAAGTCAGTGTAATTATTTTAATTTGATTGATTCATTCTGTACAGTATAGATTCAACATTAGCTAAGTAGGAAATAGCTTAGTTCTGGGGAAAAGGTTTGGATAACGTACTTTACCTTAGGAAAAATCAAATCAAGGAAAGGAGAGTTAATATTTTTAATGATGATTGTCCAAAAAGGACATTATTTTGTTATTATATTATTATTATTATTGTGTGCGTGTGCATATGTGTGTGTGTTTCTTATAATTTTTGAATGAGCATTTCTGAGCAATCTGAAACCACGCCTAAAATATGGACACCTGGTATTAAGTTTCTTCTTTAAAGAAAAGTTTAAATTAATCAGAAAGACAATCACAATGCCTACAATAGAATTTTAAGTCATGCATTACATATTAGTAGGTCGATATCTTCAATATTGGCTGCATATTGGCTGAAAAATTTAGACAATCCCGAAGTAGCAGCAAAAACTACTGCTCGCCTGGAATTTTGTGGCATGGTATGGTAGCATTGACCTTCTTCAAAGGCTGTTTTAGATTATCTTGAAAGGAAATCTAACTCAGAAATACCATGGTCTTGCTCTTCCATTTGCATTATGCAAGGAAAGGCATGTTGCTGAAGACCACAAATAACAGCAAGCTATCATGTCAAAGATGATACTCTGTCCCCAAATCCCTGAGTCAGCTGGTCCCGTAATACCTAGCACCAAACAGCCCAAGGCACTTTGTGCTCCAGAGGCATCAGCCTCTTGCTTTGCTTGATGTCAGCTTGGCTGGGAAGGCAGTTAAGCTTCTCTTAACTATAGCCCCATTTGCAACTGTTTTATCAAAGCCTTTGCATGCCTGGCAGCCAATGGCTCCGTTGGGTACCGGGAATGTGATCTGGATCTCCAAGTGGAGGAGTAGCATGACCATATTTATGGCTGTTGCTATTCTGGGGCAGCAGGTTGCTGCCTGTGCTCTCTTGGCAGTAGAAGCACATTGCCTGCCCATTCGTCTTTCAACACTCACAGCCCACAGGAGAGAATGAAATAAAATGTACAGTTTACTCAAAGAAATACAGCTTGCATGCATCAGACTTTTTTTTTAAAAGTATCTTAATTATAATGTAGTTCAAATCTGATGTGCCAATAACTGTATAATAATGGTGCTCTTATATTTAAGTAAGTTATACCTATACCTATTCCNGTGCCAATAACTGTATAATAATGGTGCTCTCATATTTAAGTAAGTTATACCTATACCTATTCCTCTCCCGGCCTGTTCGTATAAAATACAGTTAATCTCATGTATTGGTTCATACAAGTTCAAAGCTGGATTGGCTTATCATCACCTACCATATCTTGGCTGGCTAGCAAATGTAGCAGACTGTATAAAGCAAGCATCAGCATGCTAGTTACACAGAATGCAAGTTCACAAGATGTTCCAAATATGTCAAAATCCCTGTCAGAATTTGGAGATATATATATATATATATATATATATATTATATATATATATATATATATATACACACACATACACAGACACATATGTTTTTTTAAGTTTTCGCGGTACTTACATGTGTGCTGTTCAGCTTCCTTCGGATATTGTTCCACGTCATTGTAGTTAGGCTTACAGAACATCATCAGGCTATAGAATACAGAATACAGAAGCCTGATGATGGCAGATGAGATTCTGCTGAAAACGTTGCTACAACTTTAAAAGCACTACAATGACGTGGGATAATACCCGAAGGAAGCTGAACAGCATATATATATTATATATATATATATATATATATATATATATATATATATATATATATATATATATATATATATATATATATATATATATATATATTTGTTTTCTGAGGTTTTCGCGAGTATTTGTATGTGGATCTTTGGTTATTCGGGTTTTCTCCCGCGTAGAATTGGAAGTACTCGGCAACGTTTCGATGAAGTCTCATTCATCATCTTCAGGCTTGTTTCTTCAGCTCTGTGCTTCTCAGAGTAATGTGAGCTTGCAGCTGCTTCTTCCTTTTAACTGCTAGTGGGGGTGTGACTTGATTGGCTGGGGGTTTGGCTGTGTTCTGATTGGTAGGGGGTTTGGCTGTGTTCTGATTGGCTGGGGGTGTGTTCTGCTTAGGTGGGGGCTGGCTGTGCTCAGGTTAGTCTTAGTTGCTGGGGGATTTGAGCTGGTGACCTGTGATCTTGTTGTTTGGCTTCGTGTTCGTGGTCGTGCCACATCTTCATGGTGGGTGTCAGTTTGCTTCTTGTATGGGTCAGAGGGGTTTGAAGTGGGTAGTGGTGCAGCTGCAGTATGGCTTCTGGTTCGTGGTCGTGTCTCCTCTTCTGTGTGGGTGTGAGTCCAAACCCCACCCAATCAAGTCACACCCCCACTAGCAGTTAAAAGGAAGAAGCAGCTGCAAGCTCACATTACTCTGAGAAGCACAGAGCTGAAGAAACAAGCCTGAAGATGATGAATGAGACTTCATCGAAACGTTGCCTAGATACTTCCAATTTCTACGCGGGAGAAAACCCGAATAACCAAAGATCCATATATATATATATATATATATATATTATATATGTATGTATGTATGTATGTATGTATATGTATGTATGTATATATGCATAGATAGATAGATAGATAGATAGATAGATAGATAGATAGATAGATAGATAGATAGATAATAGATAGGGAGAGAAAGAGAGTGACCGAGACCAAGACCACAGGCAATCCATTCTATACAAGAAAGCTATAGTGGATCATAGTTTATAGTAGATTAATGTTGGGATATGTGAGATTGCCATATTTGGTTGCAAGCAACATATGATTTTCTACATAAACCCTAGTTTCAGGGCTTTCTATGTTCAAGGCTTACAATACTGAAAACAATTGTCATCCCCTGCCTTTGTTTTCAGACAAAATATAGAAAGCAATTTACATTAGCAAGAAGCATGTTATTTAGATTATGGAAATAATAATTTCCCAATACTCAGCAGAAATTACCCCATGCTTAAAATACTATGTCCACTTCTGAACATTCTACAGGAAGTCTTTGTTTATTGACACAATGGGGACCAGCAAATTGGTCATTGAGAAAAGTGGTTGCTAAATGAAGCTGCAACTGTATTTATGATCTTACTTCACTTTTTCTTGCCTTTACAGACTTGCAAAAGTGATAAACTGTGAGGATTTCTTGTAAATTTATTTTTTTTCATCATTGCCACCACTATGAACAAGGCATGCACTAAATAAGACTACCTGCATTTTAAAAGGAAAATGAAGAAAGTGGAATGAATTCAGAAATCTATCAAGATGGTAAAAGGTCTGAAAATCAGGCTCTGCAAGAAACAATTAGGAAGAAACATTAAGGGGTTTAAATGTCTATGGAGATTCTCAGTCATCCAAGTCATGGTTGTCTCAAAGGTACTTTTTAAAGAGACAATTGGGATTTCTGGTTTTCATTTGAAGACGTTTTGCTTCTCATCCAAGAAGCTTCTTCAACTGAAAAAACTTTCTGGATGAGAAGCAAAACGTCTTCAAAGAAAAAAGTCCAGTTGACTTTTGAAAAAGCATCTTTGGACATTTTAGCTTTAAGAAGAGAAGACTGCAGGAAGACATGATACTTTGAAGATTGTGTGTCTGTGTGTGTGTACTTGTGTATGTGTATGTGTTTTCACTTTAATTGGAGAAACATATGGTGCCAAAAAAGAACCACCATGAATCCATATAATGTATTGCTAGTTATAACAAGAATAGAAAACTGATGATACACCAGATGTTGCAAAAGTTTCTCTCAGCATTCCTTAAAAATTGTGGCTAATGGCAAGAATGCTGGGAGCTATCTTGTAGCAATATCTGGGGCTGTCAATCATGTTTCTACACCAATTAAATTATATTTCTTGACTAATTTTGAATCAGTTCTTATTGCTCACTCACACTCCCCTCACAGGATTCTTGGAATAATAAAAGAACCAAAGTCATTGCTTGAGCTTCATAAGAAGAAAGTGGGCATTCATATAATGCACCCACTGGAACACAGAGATTATAAAAATAACCACTGGAAAACATGCATAGGCAAGCTAATGTAAATAAGGACTGGATAAAAGTAAACATCAGCACTGTGGAAATAGTTGAGTTCGACTTAATATGTTCTTATGCATCTGAAAAATGTGATAATTTTTCCAACCAATCAACTCCTTCTTTTTAAAGGCTTTTATAAAAATAATTACCATTAGCACATTATAATAACCTCTGAATCCAAATAGCAAGTTTGAAGTACTCTATCCTAGGCATCTCATTTCACACTGCTCTGGTAAGTTATTCATCCTATTTATTGTCAACTGTGGAAAGCTATGATATACATAAAATAACTGATAAATACGTATATCAGAATTGGCCCAAAATCCACCTGCAAGAAAACCAAGAATGATACCGCTGTTTGGATATATCTTCTCAGTTTAACTTCTGTTACTTTATTTATTCAGAAAAGTCAAGTGAATATTATGCCTATCAGAAATACAGGTAGTCCTCGACTTACAACAGTTCATTTAATGACTGTTCAAAGTTATAACAGCATTAAGAAAAGTGACTTTTGACCGTTTTTCATGCCTATGACCATTGCAGTATCCCCATGGTCATATCATTAAAATTCAGAAACTTGGCAACTGACTCAAATTATGACAGTTGCAGTGTCCTGGGGTCATGTTACCTTTTGAGAGCTTCTGACAAGCAAAGTCCATGGGGAAACCAGATTCATTTAACAACCATGTTATTAACTTAACAACTGTAGTGATTCACTTAACGGGTAAGAAAGATAAAACAAGGCAAACTCACTTTACAATATCTCTCTTAGCAATAGAAATTTGAGCCTCAATTGTGGTCGTAAGTCAAGGACTATACTATATGCTTATAGAAGATATTTCTAGTTCAAAATTGGTGTGTGTGTGTGTGTGTGTGAGAGAGAGAGAGAGAGAGAGAATAAAAATAAAATAAAATAAAATAAAATAAAATAAAATAAAATAAAATAAAATAAATAAATAAATAAAATAAAAATAAATAAATAAATAAAATAAAATAAAAATAAATAAAATAAAATAAAATCTGGCTTCTTTGTTCTAAGAAAAGTACCCCTAGGGTAAAGCAAATTGTGTGCCTACTGAAAATATAGCATTTTTATTCTCTTATAAAAGTAGTCAGAACTAATGTAATTAAATCCTATATTCTCAGGATTATCTTTAACTTTACAAATGAGCTAAGATTGGAATGGAGGATTTTCTCACAACTCGCTCTGCTGGCAAGGCAAGGATCAGCTCTCATTGTTATTCTTCAGTATCTGCCTGAACAGATACAGCTATTATTCCATTCTACGTGCTGTAGTTTCACCCTGGACCCCATGATTTCTCCTTGGGGATGGCAGATGGACATTCCAACTGATTGTCATTCCACTTATGGATCTGTCATGTATTTGCTATTCTTCTCCAAATGCTCAATCCTGCTCGTTCCTATGACAACCTACATATCTTTCTATTGTTTCTCCAAGGCCCCCTTCCTGTAGTTTTTATTTCTATTTTTCTCCTTGCCTGTCAAATTTACTTCCTACTTTTCCTTTCGGCATGCCACGCCTCCAGCACATTCTTCTATTGTTCTATGTAATCCATTGCTCTAACTAGGCAACCCTTGTCATCTGTAGAAATTCCACTTCAAAGCTGTGTTTACTCTGACTTCTGTAGAAAACCTTACACCCCAGGAAGGAAGTACCCCTGGGAAAGACAACTTATTTATTTTGTGTTGGCTAAAAGCCATACCNCTTCAAAGCTGTGTTTACTCTGACTTCTGTAGAAAATCTTACACCCCAGGAAGGAAGTACCCCTGGGAAAGACAACTTATTTATTTTGTGTTGGCTAAAAGCCATACCCACTGGAGTAAAGGCCTTGTACATACAGAATTGTGTCCTCCTTGTTTATTTCTATTGCCTTTTAGATTTGGAAGAAGCCACCCTGTTGCTATTTTTTTATATCCCTTTTTGTGCTAAAAGTAGAATTAGACCGAGACTATGCTCACAGCTTTATTTCTTGTAGCTATAGAAGTTGTGGCAGCATATGAGTTCTTCAGATTTTAGCCTCCTCTGAAGCGAGGCTAGGTGGAAAGGGATTCTGGCCCAAGGGCGCTAAAATCTAATTGTCCAATTTAAGTATCTTTTGAATGTTGAACTATTATTATACTTTGAAACAAGTATAATAATAGTTCAACATTCAAAAGATGCAGATGTCCTTAACAGTTTACTTTTGGGGTGGACCTGAATAATTTCTGCCTGTGCAAGGAACAAAGATAGTAACTCTGCCTTCCTGAAACAAGTCCGCTCTGATCTCCACACAGAGCAAAATAAAGTTAAGAATGAAGCTACACGATGTGTGAGATAGATATTTCATGCTACACTGTAAGAATATACATCTAATTCTATCACTCCAAGTACCTAGCCAGGTTCCAGCAATAGCCAACTTTATTGACTTGTAGTCCTCAGCTCGCCAAGACATATTTTGCGACTGTTCTGCACCCAGAGAATTAAATTAAAATCGTCCCACCTCATCCACAATCTGAAGCAATTCAGTCTTATAAACCATAATTTTGGAACTGACTGAGCAAGATCCCCCAAGGAAGACTTGTTCAAAAACAAATGCAGGGAAAGAAAGGAACTCTGCTCATGCTCAGAGAAAGAAGTCTTAAGAGGTTTGGCAAACGTTTCCTAAATCAGGACGGCCGGGGGCCGCTCCACCCCGGGGGTTTCGGGCGGCCAAAAGGCTGCGCAAGCGTATTTCCCGACTTCGCCCCCCTCTCTTTCACACAAACGCACATCCGCGCACAGCCACAGCTTCGCCCTCCCTAAGGCCAGATGGCAACCCCGGGGACTGGGGCTGGCGAGCTTTTGCTGACAAGTTCCCGGAGCCATCCTTTTCTCACGCGCCTTCGGAGACACCTGCCCTTGCGGGCTCCGCCTCGCTCGCCGCGCCTCCTGCTCGTTTCCTTCGCCCAGGGTAGAGCCGGACGGCGAGGGCTGAGGACGGAAGGAGGGGACGGGCAAGGAGGGGAGGAGCAGAGCCGAGGGCGGGAGTCAGTGCCGAGCCGAAGATCGCTGAGTGGGACGGAGCCGCGGCATTTGTCGCGGGCACCTTGGCAGGGAACGCAGCGCGCGGCGGCGGCGAAGGAGTAATCTCGGCCCGGGCGCGCCCCGCTCCCCCTGAATGACGGGCGGCAGGTTCGACTTCGACGATGGCGGCACCTATTGCGGCGGCTGGGAAGACGGCAAAGCCCACGGGCACGGCATTTGCACCGGGCCCAAAGGGCAGGGCGAGTACGCGGGTTCCTGGGCGCACGGCTTCGAGGTGGTGGGCACTTACACCTGGCCCAGCGGCAACACCTACCACGGGTATTGGGCGCAGGGCAAACGCCACGGGCTGGGCGTGGAGACGAAAGGCAAATGGATGTACCGGGGCGAGTGGTCGCATGGCTTCAAGGGCCGCTACGGCGTGCGCCAGAGCCTCACCAGCCCTGCCCGCTACGAGGGCACCTGGAGCAACGGGCTGCAGGACGGCTACGGCGTCGAGACCTACGGGGACGGAGGTGAGTGGGTGAGCTGAGGAGCGGCCGCTAAGGGGCGCCCGGGGCCGGCGCACATTGGGGCGTGCAAAGCGCTGCTCTTCCACACGGGCGTGTGCAACCGCGGGGCTCGAGAGTGTGAAGGTGCGCTCAGCAGGTAATGCGTTTGGCTTCTCTTGCTTTCAGTTTTATTTATTTTATTGGGGGGGGGGAAGGCTCATCTACTATGAATAAACGCATTCAAGTGACTTGGAGACCTGTAGTTCGCAAAGAAATATTTTACACCCCCCCTGCTGGAATGAACTTGTCAGTCAATAAGGCAGTTGCGATGAAACACATATGGGTTCAAATGATCGCAAAGCTGGGGATATAATAACAGTTCTGAGCATCATTCACTGATCTTTTACACTTTTACAGAAGTATTTCAGCATCATTTCACTTTTTGCCATGGTTAAACTACTGAGAGTCAAAAAACATTTGCTTGACAGCAACTAGAAATTTACCAGGAATTTCCAAAGTACTTCATCCCACTTTCTCCCTGGGCAGTTATTTCCATAAGTAGAACTAGATATGGCTACTCTGATTTCAGTTTGGAATTTCACTTAAGCCATCCTCAGGGACACTTTCCAAAGAATTTCTGAGTTATTAAGCTGCACTGTAAGTGCAAAATTTTCTCACAGTCAATTACAAAAGTTGGTATCGTTGTTCTTAGAAATATGCCAATTTAAAAGGAAATACCATTACTAGGGAACATCAAGATTTTTTATTTGTGAGAAATTTATCACTCTGGCTTATTATTGATAGAATATTGATATATTCATACACTATACAACCATACTTTGACAGTCTTATTGGTTTCAATAAAAATAGCTTTGATGTAGAGTCCACACAACCAGGCAACTTTTTAAGGATGTGATAACACCCAGCAGAGCTGTCAACTATGCATTTATCCTTAGCAGAAGTACTGAAAAAATTGTGGCGAGTATACCCATCAACAATACAATTTAAATAAAAATATAAAAATAAGGGTAAAAGAAATGGAAGCCATGAAGCCAACCAGAGTTAAAATAAATTATAAAAAGGAATTTAATGTTTGATGTTTCTAGCCAATCAACTATCAACATAATGTCTGTCCTTTTGGAGTTAAGCTTCAGTAGGCTTGCCTCAATATGGTATAATATTACAATACTCTCAAACATTGATTCACTATTTCTGCCATGCTGAAAGAAGTAATACGGGTTTTATAAGCATGTTGATGGCACCTGACTGTCAAACTTCAGCTGATACCACTGAACGGGTCCCAGATCCAGAAATATAAATTCGTTTACAGTTCTTTTCTCACTACACCTCAGGGTGTGCAAGGCCCTGTTGTTCAGGTCTGAAATAAAATAGGTTCAGAAAAAAAATTTCATATAGATATGAAGTTGTGGATGCATGACATTTTTCCAGGTGTCTAGCTATAGTAGGAGATAATTGAAATAAGTCTATATGGTTAACATCTGGAATTAAGGAGGGTTTAACTAGAAATCTTTTGGACTGTCTTTTTTTTTCTATTAAATCACATTTAACAGGGAGAATATCTGCAATATTCTCTGTCTTTATTTGTTATCAATATTTTAATACTATTTTCTTTCTTTAAATGAACAGAACACCTTTTAACATTGAATTAGTTAATTATGAATTTTAATAAAAACGTTAGTGCAATTCTCTGGTTCTTGCTTCCCAAAACAGTACTGGATTGTGAGTCATGCCCCCGTCCCAGGATCAGATAGAAGCCCATATCTAGTAGAAGGGTAAAATCTCACCTTCACACCTGCCTCTTTATGGTTTAAAATAAGCAGTCATGACCATTAAGCAGTGGGTAGGCTTAAGAAGCTAACAACACAAAAAGTTGTAAATACTTTAAGTATTGTACTTGCCCCAAACCTGCTGAAAATTTGAAATGGTAGGAAGACTGGGGAGCACAGAACATGATCAAAACACGCAATGTAGGGATCCCTTCCCCACAATAGTTCTCATCCAGCAGGACATAGATAATATTAGGGAAAAGGATTACAATTCTCATCTTCATTTATATATACAGAATTTAGATATAGGATTGTGCTTTGATGTTCTCTTGGATATCATGAATTAATTCCTTGTTAAAATTTAATATAAGCTATGACAAGGCCAGATAAAAAAATTGTCACATGCTTTTTCCTTTAAGAGTTGAGGATAATTTTAGCATGTCGGCAGTTGATGTGCAGGCTTACTTGTAGTGAATCTTGCATATTTCTATTATAAAAATTCTTTAATATAATTATTTCATATTAGGCATATGACAAAAATAATATTCTTGAACATGAAGATATTCAGTCCTAATCTTATGACTTTATTCAAGAAGAAAAAATGTTTGCAATTAATATTTCAATTTCTTCTGGCTTTAAAGTGAACATTGTAAGGATATCAAACAAGCATATTCAGGAGAGAGTACATCTTGTTCAGATAATTGTTTCAACGGCACCATTTGTGTCGTTTAAACGCTAGTCACCATTTGGCTTGTTTCCAGTGACAATTTTTATACAGGGTTATAGAATCATTTTGACATATTCTAACCTAAAGATATTTTACTAACATTGTATGTGACGAGTATTAATCTCACAGTCATCTCACACTTAAGGAAAGACAAAATAAAAATACGTATGTAAACAGAATGTAGGAATATTTATTTTATATGAACAATTAATATTGCATAAATAATGTACAGTAAATGTACTTTGCAGATTATTTCACAATTCCTTATATCATTTATATCTATTTAGAGAAAAAATGTATTTTTAAAGCTATCTTATTCTGTCTTGGCGCTCTCTGTACAGAACTGTGTGATGACCAAATGCTATGCAAATTCTTATTCAAATGAAAGACCCATTTATAGCTTAACAGCTCAGTTCTCTGTTTGCTCGTACATAACTGTCCAGATGGTACTTGTTGTGAGTGTGTACATATGTAGTGAACTTTTTACAGCATTTACTTAAGAGCCATTGCAGTCCATTCTTTTATTTCATTCATATCCAATGATCAATGCTTCTGATTTGGAAGATCCAGAAAATATAAATATATAGATATTTTTCAGCCATGATCCATTGATTATAGCTATCTACCACGTGGTAAACATGATTTCAAATTAAGTCATATTCAATATATTCTGTAATTGATAAGCTTTTCTTTAAAATGTTTTAAAATGTTTAAGATTTTTAAAAATATGTCGAATCTTCATATCTCACAGCCCTACTCTAGCTTTTTAAGACATTCTTAATATATTTCACATAAAATATTAAGTAAAATAGGCATATTTCAAGTAAATGGACAGAAAATTATAGTTTCTTAGTTCTTTTCAAAAGGTCATTTTCCAGTTCAGTATTGATTAATTGATTATATGCCATCAAGTTGTTTTTTAACTGTTAATGGTCAGATATATTTTGTCCATGACACACTATCCCCAAACTGGTTCTTCAAGTCTGCCAATGGTACATCCATTGTCCCTGTAATTGTGTCCATTTCCTTTGCTGCTAGTAATTTATTTTTACTTCTATTTTTCCCAGTATTGTAGACTTTTTGAGAGCACTAAGTCCTTACAAGCTTATATATTACTTTGTACAAAATCTTACATAGCAATATAATTTACAGTACTGAATTACCAAGTATTTTTATATAGCAATAGCACTTAGACTTATATTCCGCTTTACAGTGCTTTACAGCCCGCTCTAAGCGGTTTACGGAGTCAGCATCTTGCCCCAACAATCTGGGTCCTCATTTTACCCACCTTGGAAGGATGGAAGGCTGAATCAATCTTGAGCTGGTGAGATTCAAACTGCCAAACTTCTGGGCAGCCAGCAGTCAGCAGAAGTAGCCTGCAATACTGCATTCTAACCACTGCACCACGGCTCTTATAAATAGGGATTTTTTATTGTTGTGTGCTGAGATCCATATGTGGAAAATGCTTAGTAGAAAGTATAAATTGTTATTTTCAGTGCTGCCTATGGATAATAATTTTATCAAAGCCATCAAAAAATACAATGAACAACATTTAAGCAATGTCATTGTTAATTGTAAAAACTACCAAAAAAATCCATTATATAGAATGAAAGTTAAATCCTTTTGGAGTTTGCCACTATTCAGGAAATTCCTGCTTTCATATTTACTGTGTTTTGTAAAGTTTATACAGATGGTAAAACGTATGCTTGAATTCCTTAAAATTATTTCCATAGGTTCATGCTCGTGATTGTCTTAAAATACTTGGGCTGAAAATACAAACATTGAATCCTGAGGGCTGATGATGAATACATTTAAAGAAAAGTTTCAAATATTTATTTATTTGTTTCATTATTTTTCTTTGACAAGGTACATACCAGGGACAATGGACAGGAGGGATGAGACATGGCTATGGTATGCGGCAAAGTGTTCCTTATGGCATGGCGACTGTGATCCGTTCACCCCTCCGGACATCTCTAGCTTCACTCCGTAGCGAGCAGAGCAATGGCAATGTTCTACATGATATCACTGCAGACAGTCCTGCTGGAACTAGAGGAGGGTTTGTGTTGAATTTTCACAGTGATCCTGATAGTGTTGGGAGTAAGAAAAAAGGAGGCTTGTTCAGAAGAGGATCTCTTCTTGGTAGTATAAAACTTAGAAAATCTGAATCAAAATCATCAATATCTAGCAAACGTAGCTCTGTCAGAAGTGATGCTGCCATGAGCAGGATTAGTTCTAGTGATGCCAATTCTACCATTAGTTTTGGAGATATGGACTGTGATTATTCTCCAGCAGAAGACCATGTTGATGCTACCACCACAGAAACCTATATGGGTGAATGGAAGAATGACAAGCGTAATGGCTTTGGTATTAGTGAGCGTTCAAATGGTATGAAATATGAAGGCGAGTGGCTAAACAACAGGAGACATGGGTATGGATGTACTATGCTTCCAGATGGCACCAAGGAAGAGGGAAAGTATAAAAACAATGTTTTGGTCCGTGGAATAAGGAAGCAGCTTATCCCAATAAGGAACACAAAAACTAAAGAAAAGGTGGAGAGAGCACTTGAAGGTGCCCAGCGTGCAGCTGCCATGGCTAGAACTAAAGTGGAAATTGCAACCTCCAGGTAGGTTCATTCTTGGCTTTAATGATACAGATTAGAAAGATCTTGATAGCTAGGAATTATAGCTTATGCTTTCTTGTGTGGAACTTCTTTGCTTCAGTTAAATTGGAAATCAAAGTAAGAAAGAAAGGGGGTCAAAATGTTTAAACTGTACAATCATGCTGAAATGAGGTTGCACAATATTGAAAGCATTGATTGTTGACACTCTAGAATATATAAATCTAATTTAGAAACTAAGTCATATGTATTTTTCCCCTACACTGGTTCTTGGCATGATTTCTTTTTCTGACTAAACCTGCAATTGACACTAAAGATAAAGGGCATATCTGCTAACTTGATTAAAAACCTTTTCTCTTGAGCATTCTCTTAAGTTTCCGTAGCCTGTGAAGGATTCTGAAGATTTATGTGAATTAGACTGATTTTAGGAATTATGCAGGATGTACTGGCTATGCTGAAATCAAAGAATACATTTTTTGACAACCATGAAATTTGTCATGTGAGCATCTTGTATACTTAAGTGAAGCATGACATTTATTTTTAATCTTGAACTTTTGTTAGCAGCTTTGATAATAATTGTGTTAAAAGTAGGATACAAAGGCAGATGCAAAAATTTAAATTCAGATTTAACTAGGGCCCTCAAAATCAGTGGAATGGCCTAGTCTTTTTAAAGCTTCTTGGGTGTTTTCTGGTAGCTCATATTGGTCAATTCAGTTTTTGAATAATTGCTATTTTGATGTGGTAAATGTAGTTTTTCCTCAATATCTATCTAACTTTTGTATTATGTTGACATGAATGTAAAATCTATTAATGAGAAGATAAACCTTTCAAACAGGTTTAGGAAACAACTGACTTCTTGTTCAGATGTAAAATAATTATTTGGGAAGTTATACAGAAAATTCAGGAAAATCAGTATTGGCATTTGCAATCTTGGCAAAAAACATTCTGCAGTATAAATTGTAAGGATATGTTTATGGTACCTATGTAAAATGATTTTGTGCAACTTTCCCCTGACATTTAGATTAAATAAACCTCATCGGTTATACTTTTTAAGTGTGGCTTCACTATACACGTAGCAGGTTTGAGTCAGGAGGCTTGGCAGGATTTAGCTCAAATATAAGTAAATTTATCTTGAAAAAATCCTTTTAAATTTGCATCTAGAGATTGAATGTATATGGTTATATAAACATTGTTGCATGATAGCTTGATTATATAAAGAAACGCTTGGTAATAATGTCACTTGCTAGCAAAGCATTGCATAGATAGTGGGGCCTTCTCACAGTTTCACATTGTGTATCTTTCCCGGATTAGAAAGGTCTTCACTCAGTTATTCATTCTTTGGTCATCTCCTGAGTAGATTACTGTAATGCATTCTACATAGGGCTCTCTTTAAATAACATAAAGAAGCTTCAGTTGGTCCAGAATGCATAGCATTGGCAATTTTGGGTGTGTTTCCTTTGATTATATTACACCTCATGTTGCATAAGTTCCGTTGGCTCAAGTTTGTTTCCAGATGCAATTCAAGATGCTAGTTATTACCTGTGTGGTGTGAGGATTGAGGGATTGCCTTAATCCAATTTTTTTACCTGTGCCATTACACTGAACATGAGGGACAGGCTCCAGGTTAGGGTTTGTCATAGTAGGCCCAGGATCATACCTTTTCATAGTTGTGCCTGATTTCTGGAACACTACACTGCTTGAGGTTGAACTGCCCCATCTTTTGGAATGTCTTGAAGACTGCTGCTTTCACAGACCTGGGGCCCAGGATCAAGCCCATGCTAGGATGAATGGTGTGTTATATTACTCAGCTAGGAATAGTGTTTCCTGATTTTATTAATTTAGCCAGGTATTTATATTGTATTTTATTTCTTGTAAAGAAATGCCACCAGGAATTGCATTGGTGCCTATATAAATTGATGTATAAAATAAAGTTAAAATTAATTAATTTATCAAAAATAAATATCTAGTCTAAAATGTGTTCAAAAATCATTTTATCTTTATTAGATGGCAGATGAATCGTGCACTCTTTTTTCCTGATCAAGTAGTGCTTATATTTAGAAATTTGTATTTTTAAAAATAATACACTTATTTTGTTAATTTTTAAAATATTCTTATTTATCAACTAATATGCAGAAGTCAATTTCATATGTAATTTGCTGGATCACTTCTAACCTAGAACTATGTTCAAAGTGTAATCTTTTTCAATCATACCTCCTGGCACCTTTAAAAAAAACCCAAAGGTGTCAAAACGAAACTAGTAGCTTTCCTTTGAAAACCATATTTTCATCATGTGAATGATAGTCTTGTACTTGGAGAGGTAGGTTTAATTCATGGGTGCAAAGCATAGGTGTTACATATGATCCTGACCAAAAATGTGATCCTAGAGACACTCTGTTCTTTTCTCTTTGTTAGCCAGCTGAACAGTCTCAGCAAATAGTCTTCTGGAATTTGGTTGCTGGAGTAGAGGGAGGCAATTTGCTGCCATTCATAGCATGAAATCAAGCACTATGTGATTATTTGCGTGGTGGGGATCATATTACTGGTTTCCTGCCACCAATGGCATCAGGATATCAGCACTCTACAGTAGACGTTGGAAAGAAAGGAATTGAATTAGATATCTGTGAAGATACCTGAACTCCTAATAACCAACCTGGTATCTATATGGCTCTTAAAATTGAAAATGTCCCACCTCACATTCCAAATGAAAAGATTCTAAATTTCATTTTAAGAAACAAATACAGATAATCCTCAATTTACAACGGTTCATCTAGTGACATTTCAAAGTTACAACGGCTCTGAAAAAAAGTGACATATGACCTTTTATGTTTACAACCGTTGCAGCATCCTTATGGTTACATAATCAGCATTCAGAAGCTTGGCAACAGGTTCATATTTATGAGATGTTTTGGGGTCATGTAGTCACTTTTATGATCTTCTGACAAGCAAAGTCAATCCAGCTTGACTTAACCATGTTACTAACTGAACAAATGTAATGATTCACTTACCAACTATGGCAAGAAAAGTTGTAAAATGGGGCAAACTCACTAAATTTCTCATTGTTTCACTTAGCAACATAAATTTTGGGCTCAATTGTGGTTGTAACTTGAGGACTATCTGTATTGAGAAATATCATAAAAAGCAATAACAAGCTCTATAACGTTACTGCATGAAAACTCAACAGAAACTTAGTAGAGTATGAGAATATTTTGGTTGATCTGGAAAAATATGCAGGATTGACTGATTTTAATGTGGATGTTAGATTCTCCTCCATGCTGCATCGAGAGCCCAGGATGGGTTGACTCCTTCCTATGATGTCATTTAGCTGAGTCTATACTAAGATATAAAAGCCAGCCCCCAGAAGAGACCCCAGCTTTTCCCTCAGCTCCTTTCAGTCAGTAGCTGTGTCTCTGAAACCTTCTGTTAGATAACACTCAACAGCGATCTTCAGTGCCGTTTTTCCTCATTTCAAGGATCTGGGCAGCTGCTGTTCCAGGAGAGCAGGGCTCTCTCTCTCTCTCTCTCCTGCAAGGTTGGGAGCAGCGTTGCCAGAGCGCTGTTCAGGCAAGTTGGGTAGCTTCTGTAGACCTTCCCCATGCCTGTAGTTTGAGCGGTCATAAAAAGCGATTGGCAAACCAATAACAGCGTCAACCAGCTGATCGTGTGGCCAGAGGCTGATCTTTCCTTTGCTTCACTCGGGGCTCATTATAGCCTAAGGAGCGATTCTTCGATCTCGGAGCCTGTTTCCCATAGACAGTGGCCATCTTGGATTGAAGCCGTCCACTTCAATGGTGAGCAGCCATTTTGTAAGCCCGGGGGCCAATTTATACCCTAAGAGGCTTAATACAAAAAAATTTACAAACAGTTTCTTTCTATCTTAAGAGCCTTTATTCTTCAAATGGAGCAAGATAATGGTCAGGCAGAGTTCCCCCTCCCCAGTGGAACAGTCTCTTAAGCCAATAAGAGAAAAAGTTGTAGGCAATGCACCCAATCAGTCCAGAAGGGAGTGCTGCTAAAATCAGCGAAAGGTCTAGCCCCTAAGAAGGCTGAGTTGAGGGCAGAAAAGCGCAGACATGCAGGCTAAGAAGGCAATTCAACAGAACTATTCAACAGAAGGGAGTGTAACTACACGATGTTTCAGGTGATACCTGTGGGCCCAACCAAGCCTCCCAGGGGAAGAGAAGTTATCTATAGGCTTTTCCATCCTCCATCCTGGTCTCCTGAGGCTTTTGCAGAACAATGATCCTCAGGATCTAAGCAGATCTGGGCCTATTTCCAACAGGCTTCTGGGCCCTATACTCCTCCCCCTCCCTCCAAGCCTCGAACCTCTCCTCAATCTAGGCCTGAAGCCACCTTCACTCCCACAGCAGCGGGCCTTCGGCCTTCTGCCCCTACCTTTGAGCATAGACCAGGAATATCCAAGATGTTGTCTCTTTGGCCATTAGGCAAGGATTGGCTGAAGGCTTCAAGCAAATCCTTCAACTTCTGGAAAGGGTTCAGGCTCTTCTCCCTTCTCAATCTATAAGTTGCATCATCCCCTGGTTTACACAGGCCCAGGACCGCAGGGTTCATTCTTCTCTACCAGAATGGAGGAGGTTGATGAGGAGGGAAGGGCTTCACCATCTGAACACAGTTAATCCTCTCATTCGGAACGTGAAGAGGTCAAGACCTTTGACCAAAACTTTCAGAGGAAGAGGACTCTCACCCAGAGAAGACATCCTCTGTATTGGTCTTCAATCCTTTTCTCTTCAGGCCATTACTCAGCATGGCCTTGGTCACTGCCAAGCTGTTGCCAAAGGAAGTGGCTCCCGAGCCAAAAGGTTCCTCTAGCCAGGGAGATGCATTCTTCTCCAAGCCTGTAGTGCATGCAGAGGCTTTGCCTTCTCCCATTTTGTTCCTGGACAAGGTCAAGGAACAGGGCGCTTCCCCTTCGGCAGGTCCTTGCCCATCTTCTCTGGATAAGCATTTCTACAATGTCAGTGCAGCCCTGGACAATTCTCTGGCAGTGCCTTCTGTTGAATTCCGGTTCTGGCCTCGTTCCCATTTTCTGGCACTCTATGTGGGCATCCATACGGTGGGTGCACTAACTCCAGAATAGATCGCCTGCTTCTGACCTTTGGTCTCACCAAGACCTTAATAAGATTATCGCAGCAGTGGAATTCACTGCAGATGCCACTCTCAATTCTGCCAAATTGCATCTAGGGCCATGGCATCTTCAGTAGCAGTAGAAGACTGTTATGGCTCATAAATTGGCAGGCGGAGTCACGCCATAAATGGAAGCTGGTTTCAGTTCCATTCACGGGCAATAAGCTTTTTGGCGATGCTCTGGAACCTTATCTTATTGAAACCAGAGATAAATGTAAAATTCTCTCTTCCTCTGGAAGAGAGCTGACTTTTGCCCAGCTCCTTATACTGGTAAACAGCCCTTTCGGGAGGATGGGGGTCATTTCTGCATCGCTCTAAGTAATCCCTCGTTCTTCCCACCCATCGGAGGTCGCCTAGCTTCATTGCCTCCAAATGAGGGGTCAACGGCAGATGCCTGTGTGCTCAGCACTATTAGGTCAGGATTACAATTGGACTTCTAATGCACACACACACACCCCAAAAAACTTGATCTGTCCTGTTCTTTCAGGAAATTTCCACAGAGCAAGACCTCATGAATCAGGCCATTCAACTCCTTGAAATCCGAGCTATTCAAACCTGTTCCCCCCTCTCAATGGGGCGTGGGCTTTATGTCATTTTCATTCCAAGCCTCAGGGGGAGTAACGAACCATCCTGGATCTAAAATTTCTCAACCAATTTATAAAATACAGGCTTTTTAAAACTCAGACTCTGCATCTATTTTAAAGAGCGTTTGGAGGGCAATTTCCTCTCTTCCACTGATCTCATTGAGGGCTTACCTCCACATCCCATTTGGCCTCTCATCGCCAGTTTTCTCGTTTCTTTTATCAGATACCCATTACCAGTATCGAGCAGTTCCCTTCGGCCTCTCATCGGCTTCAAGGGTCTTCACGAGGTTCTGGATTGATGACATCTCTGTTTTCTGTTCCAGTGAGGATCCAATGCTAGTTGGACAACATTTTGATTCTGTCCTTCATCCATACAGCCCATCGGGATCTGCAAATTACTCTTGTCATATCACAGAGCCACAGACTTTTCCACTCCTGTCCATTCTAATGGTTCATGCTTTCCCTACCAATAAACAGGAACCAGCACTCATCCATCAAGGTCCCGCTCCTGCCACAAATCCGGAGATCTCTCAATTGGTGGTGTCCCCGTTAATCTGGAAGGGGACTCCTTTTCAGGGTCCCAGACAGGCTAGTGATAACCACCTATGCCAGCCTCCTGGGTGGGGTTCCCATATGCAGGGCCAGATAGCTCAGGACTTGGCCAGGTCAGAGCAGGCCTCTCCCATAAATTGGCTAGAGCTCAGAACATTTTTCTAGCTCTCAAGCATTTCAGGCACTCAGTGACTGGCTCTCATGTTCTAGTCCTTATGGACAACATGGGCGCCATGGCTCATGTCAACCGGCAGGGGGGGGAACGAGGTCCAGTGCTCTCATGGGAGAAGCTCTACGGTTGGGGTTATGGGCAGAGCAATACCTGTTGTCGATCTCGGTGGCCACTTCTCGGGATCAACAACATCCAGGCCAACTGGCTCAGCAGGAGCCTAGTCAACCAGGCAGAACAGTCTATTCCTCCTTTTCTATTCAGGGACCTTTCCCTCAGATTCGGAACGCCGGAGGTGAATCTTCACCACTCCTCAAATTGCTCAGGTCCCCAGATTCTTCACAAGGTTTCCTTGCCAGGGAGCGGAGGGACCAATGCCCTTCAGTGCAGATTGGCCCAAGGGTCTCCTCTATGCCTTTTCCCTGCTCCCATCATTCGAAGTAATTCAGAAGATGTTGGAAGAATGAGCGGAGCTCTCCTACTGGCACCCTATTGGCAAGGACGTCCTGATTTGCGGACCTGGTCAACCTGTCGGTGGCTTCTCCTTGGAGAATCCCAGGCCATCTTATCTCCCTTCATCAGGGGATTCTACTCCAACCAGAGCCCTCGTGGCTCAAGCTGACATGTGGCACTTGAGTGGCAGTGGCTAGAGTGGCTGATCTTCCTGAAAGGGTCATCATCACTATCCTGGCATCTCGCAAACTCCCACAAGTGCATCTATGATGCTATCTGGAAGGCCCTTCCCGATGGTGACTCAGGGGAGGGTCTCTCTCTCCCGCTTTAGCCCAGTTGGCAGAGGTTCTTAGTTTCCTTCAGCATGATCTGGAGAATGGTTTGGCCCAAACACTTACGCAGTCAGGTGAGGCCCGCCTCGGTTGTTTCGCTTCCTTCCTTATCCCATCCCCTTCAGTCAGGAGGTTTCCAGAAGGGCTTCCAACCTGCACCCTCTGGTGGTTCACAGTATCCTTTCTGGGATCTTCATGTTGTCCTTTATGCCCTTACAGAGCCCCCTTTTGAACCTTTAGAACATTGTCTCTCCGTTTCTGACTCTGAAGGTAGTGTTCCCTGTTTCCCTCACTTCAGCCAGGTGGGTATCCGAGCTCTTTCCATCAGACAGGACTTTGTCCTTTCACGATGATAGGGTTGTCCTCAGTCTGGACTCCTCATTTATTCCAAGGGTTAACCCTGTTTCACAGGTCCCAGGACATTATGTTGCCTGGCTTCTGCCCCTCTGCAACATGATTGAGAGCAGCACTGGCACACGCTAGACGCAGGTAGGGCTCTTAGAATATACATAAGGCGACTTCTTTGAAGTCGGAAGCCATTTGTTTCCTTTTCCCTTCTCATTTTGGGGCACAAGGCCTCTTCTACTATTAGCAGGTGGTTCAGACTTTGCATGAGCAGGCCTACAAGTGGCCCTTCCAGTTCCTCGAGGTCTGATGGCGCACTCTACCAGAACCTGGCCACTTCGGCTGCTGGTCGACCCAAGCACCCTTGGAGGAGTACGTTGTGCGGCCACGTGGACATCTCCGTCTCCATTCATCAGATACTACCATCTGGATGTCTTTGCCTCGGCAACTGCAGCTTTGGCAGTGGTGCTTCAACAAGTGGTTCAACAGTCGTGTGTGATGAGCTGGACGAGGACCCACCCATGACATGCAAGCTTTGGTATGTCCCACTGGGCTTGAGTGCATCATGGAGGAGAATGGGCATTGGAGATTACCATAAACGCCTTTTGCTGTATGCGGAGAGAGCCCAGTCCTCCCTTGATTCCTCCGAGAGGGTAAGACATATTTCTGTATTTATTTGTGCTTTCAGAACACCTTCAGTCTGTCAAGTATCTTCGCCAAAAGTGGCTTTTATATCTTAGTACAGACTCAGCTAAATGATGTCATAGGAAGGAGTCAACCCCTCCTGGGCTCTCTCGCAGCATAGATAGAAAGGGTGTTCAGGGTAACTTCTACCAACACCCATTTTGTCAGAAAACCAGTTTGGTTGGGTAGACAGGGAAGTCAATACATTCTGGAAGAAGATTGCAACATGCCATTTCCATATCATTCTTTAAAACTGTTTGGGGATTACACTCATATGCAAATATAATAAGTTCAACAGAAATAGAATGAATAAAAATTACTGAACTGGTGCAGATTAAAAATTGTGTCTGCCCATTGTGAATCACAGTTCTTTTAAAATATATAATTTCAAGAGAAATAAGGAGGTTGTGAAATAGCAATCATATTCCCCCATTGGATCTGACCTGGATTTTTAAATGGGCAAACTTAAAGCAGATCCATGAATAAGCTCTCCTTTTTCTGACTCCCAGATCAATTTGCATCATTCTTAATGTGGAATACAAAGACAAAAAAAAGAGCAAATCAACCAGTCAGTTTAACAAGCTATTAAAAAGCAAAAACTTCAAGAATAGATATAAAATTAATTAGGAGACCTGTGAAATTAATTTGGAGGCCACAGTGAGACAATAAAAAAAAAAGATTAAAACAACATATGAATTGCACAGCCCTTTGTCTGGTATCAAAGGAACAATAAAATAAACACAAGATGAAATTTGCTTGGGAGCAGATTCTAAAATTGGAATCTAAAACATCCTTTAAATTTTTGGCTTTCATTCTAAAATGAACCAAGAAAAGACAGTGACTTAAATGTAGCAGATCTGTGCCACACTTTGTTATTCCCTCTTAAAAGAAGCAAAGTCTTTCCTATTTTTGTATCAGGTTTTTTTTCAACAATTGTCTTCTAACGTAGTAGTTTGTACTGATATGGAAGAAGCATTTTTCTTTTGTGTCCTAATCGCAAATAATTAGTAACTAAGCAGTGCAGAAACTGCTGGTTATAGAGGCCATTTGCTAAGACATTTGTCGGTTTCAACACTTCATGCCAAGACCTTTTCTCAAGGAATTTTGGGTGGTCATCTCTTCATGTACATCTGCTTGCCACACAGATCAGGCTCCACATGCCTGCCTTTAATGTGGATGCTGCAAGTGCTTACTTATATTACTGGCACTGTATTAATAGAGCCTAAATCTTACTGAGAGCTATTGCGTATAGATAGCAAACCCAGATTTTCTTTAAAGAAAAGCTTATCTGAAAAAGCATATGAACCAGAAAAGCAAAGGTGTGGAAAGGGTTTCTTAATTTTCCTCTGCCAGTTTTCCACTTTAATTTGGCCTACTCCAGCTTCCCCATAAGTTGTGTACTCGTTGAATAATTACATATGCACATTTGCCAGGTGGGAACAACACACTCATTCACTGCTAATCTGGCTACGCTAGATAAAGACACACCAGACATATGTGTATGGTGTGACTAGATATCCATGTTTGGATGTAAGTTGGACTTTCTAGTATAATGTTTATACTAGTTAGAGAAAGAAGACATGACTGAGAAAACCCATCATCATAAATTCAATGGCAATTACAGATTTGCAGAAACAAGCTTTGTGAAAATAGGAGGAGCCTTTTTATATATGTGTCCTTCAAGCTTGGTTTATGTGGATTGTACAGTTTAAATGGAATTAGAGGAAGATATGGGACTCACTGAAGAAGAGCCTAATACTGGGAATGATTGAGCGCAAAAAAAGAATGGGACGAAAGAGAATCAGGTGGCTGGATGGAGTCACTGAAGCAGTTGGCGTGAAAATGGACTTAAATGGACTTCGGAGGATGGTAGAGAACAGGAAGGCCTAGACTAAGGAACATTGTCCATGGGATTGTGATAGGTCAGATACGACTTTGCAACTAACAACAACAGTGGGTCTTAAAGTAGCTTGGGAGACAATAGCAATAGAATATGGTCTTATATACTGCTTCACAGTGCTTCACAGCCCTCTCTAAGCTGTTTACAGAGTCAGCATATTGCCCCAACAGTTTGGATCCTCATTTTCCCACCTCAGGAGGATGGAAGGTTGAGCCTGGTGAGATTCGAACTGCCAAATTGCAGACAGCTGGCAGTCAGCAGAGATAGCCTACAGTGCTGCATTCTAACCACTGTGCCACCACAGCTCTCATATCAATGTTTTGATATGCCTCCTATATAAATCAGATGGTACAAGATTATGATACTTTATTATTGGTATGTTATACCAGCATTAGTTAGAGTAAATTTAATTTATGATAGACCATGTAAGTTATATGGCTTAAGTGAAGGTGCCCACACTTTTAAGGAAGCTTTTACAGAAATAAAATGAGTCACACCCATTCCTGTCCTTGTTAGCCTTTTTAGCATGTCTCCACGAAGCTACATCCTCCTCCAAGAACTATAACACTGAATCGGTAGTAGATGAAGGAGGCAGTTTCAGAATAGTATTATTTCCTAGTGTTGGACATGCAAGTTAATAGTATCTCATGTTCTTGAACACAGTACTCAGATTAAAACTAAAAATAAGTAGTTCATGGCAATTGCTATATTTTGTTAGCTCAGAGGCTACAACACTGAATAAGAAAATGTGCACAAATTCCCAAATCTCTTAATACTTATCAGAAAAAAATACAATTTAAAATTATACAATTACACGTCTGTTTGATAGTTTTTCTGTTATTGTTGATTAATACAGGTAGTCCTCTACTGACAACAGTTCATTTAGTGACCGTTCAAAGTTAAAATGGCAGTGAAAAAAGTTACAACCATTTTTCACAGTTACAACCTTTTCAGCATCTTCATGATCATGTGATCAAAATCCAGATGCTAGGCAACTGGTTCATATTTATGACCATTGCTGTGTCCCAGGGTCATATAATTCCCCTCTTGCGACCTTCTGACAAGCAAAGTCAGTGGAAATCCAAATTTATTTAACAACCAGGTTACTTACTTATCAACTGCAGTGATTCACTTAACAACTGAGGCAAGAAAGGTTGTAAAATGGGGGAAAATTCATTTAACAAATATTTTACATAACAGCAAAAATTTTGGGCGCAATTGTGGTCATAAGTCAAGGACTATCTGTAGCTTGTTATGCATCAAAATGGTTTCTATATCTTTCTGAAAATGATGCTAATGTCGGCTGAGAAACTGAGGGTGCAATACTGGCAGATCCTGCTTGCTCTCTTGCTGTTCAGCAAAGGCAAGGGAAGTACAATAGTGTAACCTAATGGCCTAATGTATAAACATACTTAATCTAAGCAGCTTTGTGAGTATAGGCAAGTTCTAGTAACACTGGAGTTGGGTATGTTGTAGACCAGGGGTGTCAAACTCGTGTTCGTCATGGCGGCATCACATGACATATCATGACTTTTTCCCCCTTCGCTAAGCAGGCATAGGTTTGGCCAGCGCATGTTGCATCTGGCCCACAGGCCATGAGTTTGACAGCCTTGTAGTAGACCATTCATGAAGAGTGATTAGAAGCATCAAGGATGCCTTTCAACCCTGCTTCAGTAATAGCTAGGTGCAAACATTGCATTATCTTCTTCCCAATACATTGCCTCTCCTCCACTTGTTGTTTTTTTTCTTGATTTCAGGATAGTCAAAAAGACTATATCTTTTGGTGATTATAAGGATTTGTGATTTTTTTAAAAATGGCAAAAAAGGAGGAAGGGAACAGGTGGAGAAAGAAAAAAAATGGTGGAGGAAGAAAAAACAACCTGGGGAAGGACAGGTGGAGGAAGAAAAAACAACCTAGGAAAGGAAAAGTGAATGAGTAGAGAAGAGTTGGAATATCACATAACTGGTACCAGAATTGGTCATACAATCAGCATCCTGGGCAGTCTCATAGTTATCATGACATTATTTTAAGTTCACTTTGCAATTTGGTATGTTTTATTTTCAAATTTCTTGTAGGAGAAATATTTGGGCAGCAAAGATACAAATGTACTTTTATAAGTTTTCTGTATCTTTTTGTGTGGAATTTGACAATTCATACATGGTAGCATTAACTACGCTGCTTATAATAACTATCTGTATATATTTATTTTAGTGATTTCTGCAGAGGAAAATATCACTTGCTGTCTTTTCAGAGATTTAAAAAGTTTTTGATTACTTGTGGACAAATTACTTGTGGACAAATTTTGTTTGAGATCCTATTTCATGCTCTTCCTTCAATGATTGTTAGTAGTTCACTCTGCTGAATGATGTGAATTTATGCACAGAGCAAACAACTTTCCACAATGGATTAAGCTGGCAAGATAGTTTTATTTGATGCAAGAAATGCAACTGGTCACTTTTTCAAGACAAATTATGGTCACTTTTGGTCACTTTTTCCAAACAAATTATGAAAATGCTTTACTTATTATAGTTGCAGTATGAACATTATGCAGAGGAGTGCATAGTGCACTCATTCAACTAGTGCTGATGTTATTAATAAATACAGCTTTGCTGTAATTGGTTTTGTGAACCATGCTAGCACATTTAACACAGTGTATCTAGGACATTACAATGTCAAAAACAAGCAAAACATGTAAAAAATTCACCTCTTGAATGATCTATAAACAAAGTAATGAAAGATTTGTCGATTTTTACTCATGGATTTGTGAAATAATTAAATAGTTAAAATGGTAAAATTCTGTTCAAATCCTAGCATTGTTATAGTACAATTAGTTGACATTTTTATTTTTAATGTGACTAGAGGTCATATATCTCAGAAATGTGATTCTAGTGTGTACTGTACTTAATATATCCACATTTTAACAATAAGACAGACTAAATTTGAGTAATATTATTCAAGAACTCTCAGTTCTGCTTTTTATTCTTACTTTGTGCAAAATAATATTATCATGCCATTAGCCTTAATGGTTTAAGGATTTTAGTGTTTTTTCCATTAATATCTTTAGACAAACAAAATTCATTATTTATTATTTGCTTTCTTTTTTCTCTTTGCTTTCCAATTACATAAATTTCAGGAAGATAATGGGATTACTATACTTACATGTGTTAAACAGTTCGTAATCTGAAAGTAAGTATAACGGTTTTGGAAATTTCAGGATTATGTTAAGGATAACCATATGCATATTGGTGACTTAACACTTTTGATAGTGTAAGGGTTTATTTTCTTTCTGGTGTTTCTTCCATCCAAAGCTACAACATTGTGTGTCGTATATATTTGCAAGGGTTTGCAACATCTGAAATTCCCAAAAAGTGCTGCAGAGCAAAGTGGGGCACAAATTATGGTAATACCATTTTCTAAGTCTTTAAACGGGTTGGAATTACACAGCATCTATTTGAATAGGGAACAAAGATTGGAGAAGGAATGGAACAAATTGTCTTCAGGAGAAATGTAGCTGCATGGAACCATAAATAGAAGCATTCCATACTGCAACATTTGATGGCAAATCTCTGCTGCTTTTGAGTCACTCAAATTACTTTTATGCAGATATGTTCAAATTTAAATAATCAAAATGAAAGAGTTTTTTACTTATAAACAGGGGATTCATTAGCATATTACTCTACACTTCTTTACTCAACTTTCTGGAGGTTATATCAAACTTACATTATACCAAAGTTTTCCATGTGATTAATTTGTGGTGACTCACTTATAAATGAAATTCAGCACTACAGTAAAAAGAGTTAAATATGCATGGATTTGATGGGGAAATGATAGAAACAATTGTTTAATGTAGCAATATTTTGGCTATTCAAGAATTATTTAGATTCTAGTCACAAGCGTTCTGGATTATAAAGGAACTATCCTTTAAGATGCAGAATCTCTGAATGCCATAATCAGGTAGAACACAAGGAAGATATTGGATGTCATAGTCCCTATTTAATTTTAAGAGATAAATGAATTGTTCTAAAATAATTCAAAACAAGTTCTAAACAACATCCTTTGATACTGTGGATTTATTCTGCCAGTACTTGTTTTCCTAACTCTAAATATATTGACAACCTGTTTTTCTCTCTCATTTTGCTCCATTGGCTTTCTGAGCTCTTGTCGGTTTTCACAAAACCATCACTCCTCAATTCGCAGTACAGGTGAAAAGAGGTGGCCTGCTTGCAATGTTTTGATTGGCAGTCCCCACATTCAGTTGGCATAAGACCCAGTCTGAACTATGTTTTGTTCGGAAAACACACGAGGTAGACCGGGTTCCAACAACAAAAGGCTTTATTCAATCAACAGTCAGAATAGGAACCACTTTGCTGCAGCCGGCCAGCCTTTTATACAGGCTGGCCTGCCTGCTTTCAGCCTATGGATTCCTTGAATTTGCCGCCTTTCAGCAGCTCTTTGGATTGGTTCTAGTGAACCAATCCACTTTTTTTACTTAGGGACCAATCAGAATGTAGTCTAGGAGTCAAACCATTTACATATAGAACACCCCTCCCTTTAGTTCAGTCCTACGTAGTTACATAGCAGCAGGAGGTGGGTTTCTCGGACTCGATTTGACTTGCGCGGTTCATTCTTAGCGAAGACTTCAACCGTTCGGATGGGGCTGCTGTGCTTCCGATCTTCGCTCTGGAACCGTCTGAAGGGTGAGTCAGCCATTTTACCGCGCCTGAGTTGCTTAGGCGCGGCGGTTTTGCCGCTCCACCATTTCCATTGGCAGGTTGAGCTGGCCGGCTGGCCCCTTCCGATGGCTCTTCCCGCAGTCTCTTCAAACAGTGAGTCTTTATTTGCTCTTTTTGTGTGTACAATTCATTTGTTTTGGTTTTAAACGGTTCTTTATTTAACTTCTCGCCTTTCCCCCAACCCTGGTTTGAGATTTTCGCGCTTTGTCGGTGACTGGTTGTGTGTCTGTGGGTCTCTCTATTATTCGGGATCGAAGCTGGTCTATGTGCCGCTTCCACTCCCTGCCATCGTCTACCGTTAAACGTAGGATTTGGGGCCTGTGACTTGGGGTAATTGTTTGTCCTGGTACCCATACGGTTCACTGTGGAAGTTCTTTGCGTACACAAGTCACCTATTCGAATGCCTAAAACCTTGTGGAGGAATCGGGGGTTTTCTGGGGTAAAAATTGGGGTTGTCTGTCAAGGTGTGATCGTAATTTTCGCCCATATAGTAATTCTGCCAGGACTGTTAGTAATTGTACTGGGCGTTATGTGCTGGATGTGAGTAAACGGTTTCTTTTTGTTGGACATCTCCTGTGTCCATTCTTTCGCCCTTCTTTTGTAAACCGACCATTCTCTCAGCTCTGCCGTTTGCAGCCGGATGGGCCGCGCGGGTTGGGATGTCTGATCCTAGGAGGCTAGGTATTGCTCGATGGCAAGCTGTTGTTGTGGTCCATTGTCCGAGACAAGAACGTCTGTAGACCGTGGTGGCGAAAAGGTCGTCTAATTTCTTTATAGCGTTTCTGTTGTCGTTGATGGCATGATTTTTACTTCAAGCCAATTTGAGTAGGCATCAACGACAACCAGAAAGGTATGCCCTGGTTGACCCGCGAAGTCTATATGAATTCTTGACCACGGTCCCCTAGGGGTCTCCAGTCCCTGATGGTGCTTTTGGCGGAGAAGGTCTGATTCCCTGCATTTATGGCAAGAGCTTACCCAATACTCTATGTGCCTTTATCAATACTTGCCCCACACATAGTCCTGGCCAGGCTTTTTCATCTTACCATTCAGGGTGACCTTCGTGCAATAACCCTAGGACCCTGGCTGCCAATTTGTTGGGATGACCACCCGATCTCCCCACAACAAACACCCTTTGAATAGAAAGTTCAGTTGTCTGGACGGAAAGGTTTTAAAAGTTTCAGTTTTTTGAGTCTCCGGCCAGCCTTTACCTACCCAGCCAAGAACACGGCAGTCAACGAGTCTTTAGCGGTGGGTCTTGCGACATCATAGGCAGAGAATGGGTAGATCGGACAAGTCTCTATTTGCAGCGATGTCATTGCTGGTGCGGGTCTCATCAGTGGTTGGTAGGGGTGCTCTGCTCAAAGCGTCCGCATGGAAAATTGTTTCCCTGGCCGATGTGTCAGAGTATAGGAATAGCTGCAAGGAACTCGACCATCTAGACATTCTTGGTGACAGTATGTTAGCGTCGCTTGTTCTCGCCAAAATTCCTATCAGTGGTTTGTGATCCGTTATAATTTGAAAAACCCGCGTACAGATATTCTGGAAGCGTTTTACTCCAGCGACTATTGCTAGGCTTCCTGTCAGTTGACTGTAATTTCGCTCAGTCTTTGACAGAGTCCTAGAATAATATGCGACGGGTGCTTCTCTGCCATCAGGAAGTTGGTGGCTCAGGACGGACCTACTCCAAATGGTGAGCGTCGCAGGTCACTCTTAAAGGCAGTGTGTTGCTAATTGGAAAAAGAATGTTTGTGACGTTAGCACTTTTTAATATTTTGGAAAGCATTCCTTTCTTTGCTACCCCACGTCAGTTTGCCTTTTTATCTAAGAGGCGTGTAACGGTTCAGCTATATGCCTTGTTTGCGAAATACATGATAAAAATTAATAAGTCCTAAAAGCTTGCAGTTCTGTTTTGTTTCTCGGTTCAGGTGCTTCTTGATTGCCTTAATTTTTTTATCTGTGGGGTGGATGCCTCACCGTATTGAGTAGCCAAGAATTCAACACTTTTTTTTCATTAGGGCAGCATTTCTCTTTTTACCTTGAGGCCAGAATTCCTAATTTTGTTAGTACTTCTGTGAGTCTTTTCTTAATTGAGTCTCATCTCTGCCGAGATTAGGACGTCGTCGAAATAGGGAACGACTCCCTGTATGCCATTAAGGAGAGTTCCATCAAACTTTGGAAACGGCCGGGCCACGTTACTCCAAATTGAGTCGGTGCATTTGAATGCGCCCTTGTGGTGACATATAGTTTGCGCTTCTGCTGTTTCTGGGTCACTGGGAGTTGCTGATAGGCTTGCGCCAAGTCCAGTTTAGCAAAACTTTTGCCCTTGCCCAGAGAGTGAAGCAATTGTTGGACTACTGCACCGGGTATGCGCTTGGTTTGTAAGGTGGTTCAGGGTTGCCTTATAGTCACCACAGATTCTAATGGACCCGTCAGAGTTTATGGGTAACAATAGGCGTTTCCCATTTGCATGGTCCACAGGTTCCAACACCCTGGGCTATTAGCTTGTCGAGTTGTTCCTCTTATCTTTGCCTTTAGCGCAAAGGAACTCGCCTGGCTTTTATTTCTTGGGCTATTTGGGATCTAGGCTAAAAAAAATGGGGTTTCCCCGATACTTGCCCAGTGAGCCGTCAAAAACGTCTTGAATTCGTGGATGAGTCATCTTCCCAACGTGTAGTCACTCGATCGATCCCGGTCATCCCGATGCCCAAGGGTGCGAACCATCCGATGCCAGGAGGCTCGGTCTGTCTCGGTCGACTATGGTTAGCGGCAGTCTTTTGACATGTTGCTGATAGGTGACCAAAAAATTGTCCCATGCAACTACAGGATTCGGTTTCCCTGATAGTCTTTGAGAGTCAAAGGTTGTTTCAGAAATTGTCTGATTTGATGTCTGGGACTAGTTTTTAATTGTATCCAAGACACCATCGAAGGTAGGACCCGGAGTCCACTCCATCTTACAGGGCTCCCTTCGATGTTACAGTCACTTTAACCTGCTTGCCTGCTTTCCGTCTGAGCGCTTTCTATAGTGACGGTTTGGTGTGTATTGCTCATTTCTCTTGTTGCACTTTCTCTCCGCTCGTTTAGGCTCGGCTCATGTTGGGATTTCTGCGTCTCGTGGGGCTGTAGCTTTCTTGTTTCTGCAGACTTTCTCGATGTGCCACGGTTTTTACAGTACCTGCAGATATGCATCGAGAAATCTGCATTCGGCTCGGGCATGGTTCTCCGCAGCCAGCACATTCCCTCCAATTTCTTCTTTCGCGCCTTTTTTATTTGCAGAAGACGGTGGACCGCGCGTCTTCCTCGCTCGATTCAGTTTCCTCTCTCGACTCTTCGAAGTGGGGTGGTGTGGTAGCTGCTTTCTTTCTCTTCTGGGGTTGTTCTTCGCCATTTGTGTTCATTTTCTTCTTGTGGACCGCGATTCTTTGCGGTTCGGCAGCCATGGCGTCCGCATTGCTTCGGTCACAGTGATGTTGGGCTTGTTTAAGTTTACTTGTGCTGGTAGTGTCTCTAAGCCCAACACCACGCGATCCCTCATCGCTTCGTCGATATTCAGGAAGCACACTCACCCCCTATTTGTCTTAGAGCAGCCACGAAATTGGCGACGGTCTCCCTTCTCGCTGGTCTCTGCAGTAGAAATCATGCCGCTTTATAGATTTGACACTACTTGGAGCGTAGTGTGCTTTGAGGATTCTTGTAGTTCAGGCCACGTTTAGTTGCTTAACGTCTCGGGGCTTCGGCAAGGGCTTTTGCCATTTTGAACACCGTTGGTCCGCAATGGGTGAGGAATACAGCTCGCTTGCGTTGCTCTAGAGATGTCTTCCATTGCATTGTCTCCAGATACATTGGAAGCGATCTGTATACTGACTCCCAATCCTCTTCGTTAGGTTGAAGGTGCGGAGGTGCGTTTGTCAGACATCTCTGCTGGCGTCTGGGCTTTTTATCACCGCGTGCAGGTTTCGCGTTCAGGACGATCCACCTCGTCGCCAGTGTTTTGTTCGAAAACAACGAGGTAGACCGGGTTCCAAACAACAAAAGGCTTTATTCAAACAGTAATCAGAATAAGAACACTTTGGCTTCAGCCGAGGCCAGCGCTTTTTATACAGGCTGGCTGCTGCTTCAGCCTATGGCATTCCCGTTGAATTTGCAGCCTTTCAGCAGCTCTTTGGATGGTTCCTAGTGAACCAATCCACTTTTTACTTTACTGGACCAATCAGAAATGTAGTCTAGGAGTCAACCATTTACATATAGAACATCCAGGTTTACTGATTTTGATAATTTTCATCCTAAGCAGTCATGATAGCTAACAAAAATTAAAACATAAAAAGAATTTTAAAAAATTAAAGTACAGGTTAAAATTAATTTAGAAAAATAAACCCTAACAATTAAAGGCCAGACCAAAAAAGATGCAACTTTAAATATTTTCTAAACTGTCAGGTCAAATGCAGTTCCTGGGGAATTTTCTCTATGTAAATTTACCACAAAGAACGTTCACGTTGATTTCATAAGCTCCTTCTGTTGATTCAGGGATTGGAGCAATATAAAACAATAAAGTACCAATAAGTGAGAGAATACATGTAGCTCAGATTTGAACACTAGAGTTCTTGTGTTCTCTGAACTTGGTTCTTTGCAGACATTTTATTACCCAAACAGGTGGTATCTTCAGTGGTAGAAGGGAGTCAAAGAGTTAATAAAAAAGTTTAAAAGGAAACAAAAAGGCCACAATGCCTCCTTATCTTAATCAGTACCTAAATAAGAAAGGATTAACATCTGGATTAAAACCAGAAAAACAGTCAAGCGGTAAACAACAGCCTAATTAAGGAACCAAGGAGAAAAGAATATGAAATGTACGTGAGCAAATAGACAAGCTCAGCAAGCACTTAGGATTCTACAGAAACATATATATGTGTGTGTGTGTGTGTATGTGTGTATGTACAAACAACACTTTCTCTAAGTACATTTCTACCATTTTCCAGGTCTACTTTGATTTCATTCCTTTGGAGGCCTCTTTCTCAGAAAACTAAGGTCCTTAAACACCTAACCCTAGCTTTTCTTTAAAAAAAAAATCTTTTAATTGCCTCACTTTCATATTTTGAATTTAATTAACAGTTGGAACATTATTTTATTTCTCTTCCTAAATTTATATTATAATCACGTAGCAAATAACATACTTTGCAGAAAAAAAAACTGAGGAAAGTTAATCTTATAATAAAAATGGCCCAGCTCTGTTTATAAAAGGGATTTCTAAGTTCTGCACAGAACAAATGTAAATTTATACAAATGCATGTAAAATGTGATGTGTTTATTTTTCACATGCTTTATTTGGCCCTCATTTCTCCTTTTATCCACAGGGAATTTACTAACTCCGTGTAAAAAGAGAAAATCTACTCTAAGAGAGAAAAAGAGAAAACCCACAGTAAAACAGAGAAGCAATGCTTCTATTTTTTTCTAATTTTATTCATAAGAAGGCAAAACAGGTTTTGAATATATTTTTGTAGCTATTTATATTTTGCCTTCTTAAACTTTCTATTATTTCCCCAAAGCAATAAAAGCAAAACAGTAAAAAGCAAAGTACAGTAATTACTAAACACCACACATTTATGTACAATTAGCTTTTTCTGTTACAGCACAATTTCTCTTATAATAAACCAAGATATTAAGTCTATGTCAAATGAGAAGATCCCATTACTAATTCTGTTTGATCTAAGTATAGTGGTATATTGCATAATTACATCAAAATCAATGTAACTTCTAAATGAAACAGTCATTTCCTTCTATTTATGCATTTTAAGGATGATTATAGTGAAGCCATAATTTGGCCTTTTTTAGGGAACAAATCAAGTACATTTCAGTATACTTACCAGTTGAAGGGTTTTTGTTTTTTTCTAGCGCTTAGTATGTTTATCTATAAACTTAAACAGAACCTGTGGTTTGTTGGTTTGTTTCCCCAGCATTGAAATGGTTTACTGGTTGTGGGTTATAGAGAAATCTTATTAAACAGCCAATTTTATTCATTTCCCTATCAGCCTGTGACAGGAATATTAGTTGATAACGATAAACCATCATTTTTGCTGGCTAGGCATTTATCAGACTTTCATGTTAAGAATATTGCTTGCTAAAACATACTTTGCATTTTTAAAATAAGCAAAAAATGCTGCCTTTTAAGTATTGTAAATTCAGTTTTAAAAGTTTATTTTTCAACAAATAAATCTTATCGCTAGACCATACTGAAAACCTATAGGAATTCCTTGTATATGTTTATCCTGAAGATGCCATGAAATATCTAGACTACATATTCTAACAGTAAAATTCTCAGTAATGATTAAATCAGAATACACAGAATTCTCTTATTCATTGTACCCACCACTGTAATACAAAGCAAACCTCATATGGGGCCATCTGATGCCATTACTTCATTCCTGGGAATCTGAGGCTATAGTCAGCGGCTTGTACTGAAAACACTGGCAGTCTTTGTAAGATGACTTTGTTCCGTAGTCAAGAACATCTTTGTTGTAGCTGGTTGTATACCATCACAATTTTATTATAGGGTCTCAACTGACAAGGTGAATGTTATTTTTTATGGTGACTAAATATCCAGTCTTTCCCCTGTTAAAACTTAGTATTTCACAGGTAAGCGAAACAGTTCAATGTACTGAAATTAGAATATTCCTGTTAATAGATCACTTTGGTCTAATGGTTACAGCTCCAGGTTAGAGACCAGGGGATGGGAGTTCTAGACCTACCTTAACGATGAAAGCTGGGGTGTGACTTTGTACCTGTCACTCTTTCTCTCAACCCAATATACCCCACAAAGTTATTATTGTGGAGGAAGGAGAACTAGTTGTGTTCAGTGCCTTGAATTATGTATAAAAACAATAGAGACAGGTCAAAGAATAAACAAAATTTTGCATTTCAGAAATTTCAGACTTTAAGGCAATACAATTATTCAGATGAATCATATAATTATTCACTGACACATGGACAGGAGGGAGAAATATTTTTGCAAAAGTCAGTACATGATGTCAGTAAATGAATTCCTTCCCACTTATGGTGATTCTCAAACAGTTTTTTCTCTGCTTGGAGGCTTAATCAGCAGATTAAATGGGGAGACTCCATGGGTCAGAAGGGTAAAAATAGTCCACCCCAGATATAGTGCCTTTACATACCACTATTTTGAGAGGACATACTAGTTTTATTTAACAGATAAAAAAGAAATGGTAAAAAAAAAGCTATGACTAAATTTGTTAGACAAGATCAATAAGAAGCTTTCACTTATGCTTTATAATTATTTACACCGCTTATGTTCTGACTCCACTTAGAAACTATGACAATTCATAATCTATTAATAAACACCCTTTTAGAAATATTACTTGGGGGCATGCTTTTCATATTTATTTACATTTGGCTGATGTCCCACCTTTCTTCTTGAAATGAACATGGAATGTGAATTACAGTTCAGAATAGCAAATCAAAAAAGATCCAGAGAAAGAGGTGTTGACCAATTTGTTTAAAGATACAGATTGGAGTCAAATTTGCTTGGTTATGGGAATGATTTCCATATTCCTATTTATTCTCCCTATGACAGCTTTAAAATTCATCTGTCACCCTACCCCAAATATGTGCTGAGTTGTTGGCTGAGCAGAACAGATAAGTTGGAAAGATATTGATGGAAACTACATTCAAACCTTGCATCTTGACAGTGACCTCATTTTTAAAAGTACCTGGGAAGATAATGATAACTTATTGAATGTACTGTAGTTGGGGAAAGATTTTCTGATATTAGAAACAATAAGACAGGGAAGGGAGGCGCGTTGGTGCACTTATACACATCCCCTACAGACCTCTTCGGAAAGGGGTGAGGTCAATAGTAGAAAGTCTTTAACCTTAAACTTTTTACTATTGACCTCACCCCTTTCCTAAGAGGTCTGTAGGGGGCGTGCATAAGTGCACCAACATGCCGACTGTCCCTGTCCTATTGTTTCTTTTATTTTTCTTATATGTATCCATGTATTCATAACTATGTTTTTACTTACACCTAATATCTTGTAAGCAATTGACAAACCAAATAAAATTAAAAAAATAAAAATAAAAAATAACACAAATAAATAAATATAGCTTCTCTTTATAAATTTCATTTAATCAAACAATATTACAGGATTTCACTTCTAATCTTTTACTGTTATAATGTTGTAACTATTCAAAATGATATCAAATTCCACTGGTTTCTGCGGTTTGGGCTTTTCTTTCCCCAATGGTAGTATCTTTCTAGGGCATATAATATTTTCTAATATATGAATATTTAGAAAATATTGTAGCTTTTATAATTTTACAATTTAAGAATGTTTTTCTGTGTAGTTTTGAAGGCTGGGTTTTTAAATTCATCATCTTTTCATGCTTACAATAATAACATTTTGCAATCCTTTTTTTTTATTGTTTTAATGTATAATTTTATTATCACAACAATGAACATTCCAGCACTTATATTGAGGGTAAAATTTGCAAGATTAGGAATACAAAGTGCATATATGTCTTTGTAGATCTTTAACTGTGAACAATATTAGAGAGAAATGTTGAATAATGCCTTTGAATTTCTCAAATGTGAAAACTTTAGAATACAAATAATTAAGACAGGCATAAGCATCACTTTAAAAGAAACACCTGACCTTAAAATACCAGTACTACAAGTTGGTTTTCTGTTGTCCAGCAACAGAATGTTGTAAACATTGCCATTTTGCTAATGGCAACACAAAAAAGAATGAAAGCTTATGAAAGGATTCTTTATTCAAAATGTGCACAATTACAATGAGAGTATTGATTCTGTGGGTATTACTAAACATTTTTTCTGAATATGTGTGATCAGTTTTCAACATAGTACTGAAATACTTACTTTGAGTTGTTCTAATATGACAAATGATCGATGAATATTTGTAAAGAAGTGTGCTTATTAATATTTTATGAATAGTTATCATTTCCAAAATGAAGCCAGAACCTAAGATGTGTACATAATAAAAAACATATCTAGAAGCCACTTAATATTGATCTTCTCTAACAAATTTAGCCACACCTTTTTTACTATTTTTTAAAATCAGTTACATAAAGCAGCAGTCCAGCTGTTTTTCTGGCTCTGTGGACCAGGGGGAGATGGTATAGCTCCGCAGAAGTAGCAAGCTTCTGAATTTTTAAAATTAAAGAATATTAAATCTTGAAGTTATTTAAAAGTACTCGAATTTTATGCATTTGTGACCTAATACTCACTTCGTAATAACATTCAAAAGTTGTGTATTTATTACTTTAAGTCTATTAGAGATCCATAGAACATCATGCTTGAAAAGCCACTGTAAGTTTATCATTCTTTTTGAACAAAAGAAAAAAGCACTATAAATTTAAGAAGTTAATGGAAATAAGTGGCAAAAAGCTAAATAAGATTTTAACCTAAGGAAGTTATTATGTATATGGATTAAGAGTCCGGCTAAATTTGGAATATTGACCACAAGAATTTGGAAATAATTAAAAAAAATAAGTAACCAGAATGTTTTGTCTATCTTGAGTTAAAACTGTAATTTGAAACTTTATGATTACCAAAAAGCTGGACACTAGAATGTATTAAAGATTCCAAGTGGAAAAGGGGAGAGAAATGACATCAAACTCTACGTCATAGGAAATATTATGAGAATTTTATATATATATATATTTGGTTTTTTTAAAGTTTTTGTGGGTGCTTACATGTCTGCTGTTCAGCTTCCTTCGGGTATTATCCCACGTCATTGTAGTGCTTTTAAAGTTGTACCAACGTTTCAGCAGAATCCCATCTGCCATCATCAGGCTTCTGTGTTGAGTTTGTCTGTATTCATCTGTATTCGTCTGTTCGTCACAGACAAAAAAGCACAACTACAAAGACATGGGAGAATACCCGAAGGAAGCTGAACAGCATACATGTAAGTACCCGCAAAAACTTATATATATATATATATGTACATATATACATATATACATATATCCATATATACATATACACACACACACACACACACACACACACACACACACACACTAAATCTGATGCAGAAATATAAAAAAATACTGGATAATTTAAAAAATATGGATTACGAAACATTTTTTCCCCTCTTATACTTTTTCTTTTTCTTTCTTTGCACTTTTTATTCATTCTATTTTCAGAGGTTTTTTTGTGTTCGTTTTTACTGCTGTAATTAAAATCTTTTCAATAAAAGTTATGCTAAAATACTGTAGTATGTAGTGATTAAGGACAGCAGACTCAAAGAGAAAAATGTATTGTTTTAAAGATGAATGTGAAAAATATTAAATCTTGGAGGATAGTTTTTACTATGAAGCTTTTTTTCCTCTTTTGTATACAGTTTCTTTAAAAATAAATAATTCTCATCGATGCTGCCATGAGAGTCCAGGAATGGGTGACGCTCTTCCTTCTGATGTCATAGAGTTGAGTATGCCACTATAAAAATCCAGCTCCTGGCTGGCCCGCCTATCTTTTGGCTCAGCTTCTTGTCTGAGAGCTAGTCTCTGGAAGAATTGCTTTTAAATAGCTAAAGCCCATGTCACACTGCACCAACGGATGCAAAGAGGATGTAAAACGGACAAAAAAGCTTGCCATCCATTG